>JAQIXG010000142.1:0-42754 GCA_034700105.1 Oconnorella tubifera
TGCAAACAATTAGTAATTACTGTAATTAAATTGTACTGATGTACTTTTGAGGATATAAATTCAAACAAAATTAAATGCAATTTGTAAATTAGATTTTCATTAATATAAACATGAAAACTTTCACCACACACAGTTCCGTATATCAAATATCTCGAAACTTAATCTCTACTGCATGATAAGCAGAATTTTAAAATTGATTAAAAAAACAACAACGTATGACGAATGAGTGAAGCATTTTTTTAAAGAAAAGTTTAGTTATATGATAACTCACAGTGTCCCTAATAACAGATATAAATGTGCGCACGAATAGAACGTGAAACTGAGTAAGAAAAGTTGTAGCGTATGTATGTTCTTTCTCATTCACATCACAATCAGGAATCTAATACATATAACAGATAAATAAAAATAATTCGGACACCTTTTAAAATGTAACAAGAATGTATATAAAGTTGTAAACCAATAAGGCTACTTATATCGATAGGTAAAAATTCCAAAATTATAATTACATTAAATTTATTGCTATAAATTGCTTCAAATCGTTTTTAATGTTTTTTGTATTTATTGTTTTTATTGCATACTTTTTGCATATTATGGTATTTGTATTATTTGTTTTAATTGTACAAAATAATATATGCATTAAATTGAATAATTTATCGTATTGTTATGTTAATAAACTAAAGAAAACAATGCTACTAATGTAATATTGCTATTACTTATTTATTATTACATATTTAATATTACATATTAAATATTACATATTTAACATTACATATTCAATACTACATATTTAACATCACACATTTAACATTACATACTTAATATTACATATTTAATATTACATATTTAATATTACATAGTTAACATTATATATTTAATATTACATATTTACTATTACATATTTAACAGAACTTATATTCCATCCAATCTTACCTCTCCAGTACACGCTATCTTCTCCTCACAATTGAAATCATTCGTACAAATCTTTTTTAAACCATCCACTTCTTCATTCTCTACCACAGTCAAGACACTGCATTCACCTTCAGTCAACATTTCTTTAGTATCATTTGTGTCACTTATGAGATGACACGCTTTCTCGTTGTTTTTACGATTGTGACAGTTTGATGACGCAGTAGATACGACGAGAATTGGCACCATGTCACCGTACTCACCAGATGCAACCTCCATTACTGGAAAGGTAATGGTCATAAATAATCTCATTTAAAAATAAAAAACTTCGCTGTTACAATGCTGTTTAGCAATGTTAGAAAAGAGAGTGAGAGACGGATATACAATGTACAGAAACTACAAGGAACCACTATCTGTGACAGTAAGGCAGGCTCTGCAGCTAGTTAGATGTCAAATTTTAAAATGTTAATAAGTTTTCAGTCTTTAATGACATCAATTTAATAATTTAAAAAAAAACACAAGTGATAAAAGATACATAGACATTGTAACTACAACTGATACAGCAATGTAACTACATGATGCTGAAGCTCAAAATGATTAAATTAAAATTATTTAAATAGAGTATTCATATAACAAGAGAATAAGTTTTTCAAACACAAAGAGTTTCAATGAAAATGCAATACATAAACTCAATAAGATGAATGCAATGTAATTGCTTTAAGCAATATATTATATAAAGCTAACTTAAATCTCCAGCAATCAATTATAGCAAATATATTTAAAGTGATAGAATATGAAAGTGAACTGACCATAATCTGCAGGATTATGATAGGGTGGACAGATAAGATTATAGCTCGCGAGATAAGGCACAAGACCTCTTGTGTTGCCTTGATAGATACACTGTCCCTCAGCCATCATATAAAGCTAGAAATAACATAATTAAATATCAATATTTAGGCACATTTAACAAGATAACATTATGTAATATACTTATCATGAAAAATATATTAAAAAGCATTATATTTCTTTATATGTAAGCTAAGATTATGAGAAACTAAAACACTATTTCTCAATCTATTTTATTTATTTATTTATTTATTTCACACAAAATAATAAAATACAATTTCACAATACAGTGCAAGATGTGAAAAAGGAATACACGGGCGCATGGCACTCAGGTAAACACTAGCGAGATGGACAATGTCTTCAATATTTCGACATATAAATAAAAATGTCTACAGTTCAATTAAAATAATACATATAAAAGCATGGTTAATACATACAAAAGCACAATTAATAAAAAAAATATACAATTAAATAATAAAAACAGTAATGTAAATTCATAGAAATGACTTGTAATTAATTCAATAAATAACCCTAACTTAATTATTAGTCAAATCCTAAGAGTAGAAATGAATTCAAATTACATGCTAAAAGTCCTTTTTTAAAAGATAATGCATGATTACTGTTAACTAAGTATTCTGGCAAAGAATTCCAAGGATTTATGACTACTACTAACTACTGACATTTTATTTTACAAACGAATTTTAAAAGTTTACATTTTGAACATTTTGAACGTTTTCTTTAATTAAATAATCAAACCAAATTGTTGTGACATTTATTCAAAAAAATATTTAAGAGCATCTTCGTGATAAGATCGGGTATACTATATATATTAAATAAATATTCTGGCTTATGTTTTATTGAACCACGGTGTATATATTACATTTACATTACTTAAAATAACAATACTAAAATATCAAAATAATTATTTAATAATAAAGATAATAAAATAAGATAATAAAATAAGCAATCCATAACAAAAATACAAAGAAATATTTAAAACTAAAGATAAAGCTTACGTGATCAAACATTTCAAACAGTTTTGCACTGGGTTGATGAATGGTACAGATGATGGTCCTACCACCCTGAGCCAGAGAGCGCAATAGTGAAACACATTGGAAACACGATGCACTGTCTAGTCCACTGAATATACACATACGATAACATTACAAACTTACATCATAACTTTGACATAATTAATCGGTATTATAGAATATAGTCAAAACAGTCCACAGAAATCGACTTCAACTATTAATTTTTAAGATAAGGATTGGGTTAGGATACGGGTTAAGGATATTGTTAGGATTACGGTTGACTTAAGTGTTCGTTAGGGTTAGGGTTATTAAATGAACTGGCAAGGACATTTTGTCGGGATAATGTATTCGAGGCTCAATTGTCATGCTACTATTGCATATCATACGTTAACAATTTCATACAGAATATGAAATTGTCAACCATCTGTTCATATATTACGAGTCTCTGTAACAATTATGAAGTATTTAATAAATTTATTATACATTTAATTAATTAATATATATAAATTTATTAATAATGGGCATATAACAGAATTCGCTTGCCTGGTGAACTAAATATACAGCTCTAAATTGAGCACACATTATTATTTCTCTCATCATCACACATGCAATGCTGCAGAAATTTGTTGTTTTTATGCACCCACGTGACCCTAGCACTATTTATAGACTAATCAAACAAACCAAGATATCGACTGACATGGTTACCATAGCTACAGTAATAGGCATTTCCTGTATATTTCTATATATGTTTCAGTATTTATCATTGCATGATAATACCTTTACATTATGCACCTGAAGGATACCTATCTTAAGCAAGGCCAAGAAAGGATATTTAACAATACAAAAATAAGAATAATGATTAAAAAGAATCCATATAGGAAACATAAGACTTTATTACTAATCAATGATATCATATATTTAACACAAAAAAGATAAATGTTTCAAATTTAAAACTAAGCAGGCTCACATGTACATTCATTAATTTCTGACCTACTAATGCCATTATGTAATGAGACTGGTTACAAATTTGAAATATTTAAAACAGAATAATTAAATAAATGTTTTATTTATAAAGTACGCTCACATAGTATTATATATTAATAATTTGTGTCCCACTAATTAGGCATAAAATTAGACTAGTTATTAATATGAAATATTACTGTAAGTCAACAATTGGATGCTTCAGCTAAAACACTTGAATACCTAGAAACATATTTCATCGAAAGTATTCCATATCTTAAAGTCACCCATATATAGTAATTATATTAAGCAATTAAAAAGACTCATTTTAAGTGAAAGAGATCAAATATTGAAATATTAAAACTTATTTTATACTTGTGTGTGATTTATCAGACATGAGACTATAACACTTAACCTGCTTTTGATAATTGCAAACATCAGTTGAAACATGAATATTTATTCACAAGCATTTGTAACTAGAGATGCTACTTGAGTGGTTTTCAGTTTCAAGAGAAAAAAATTCATATGAAGTTCATTGTAAACAAAAACTGATTTCATTTAAAAGAATTCAATAAGACAAAAAAGTCTTATTGAGAAATAATAACCTTCTTGAATAATTTATTTTTGATTAAACAAGCTAGCTTTCTATCTGAAAGCTAATACAAATGTACTAGCTTTTAGCACACCTGTACTAACTTTTAGTACACATGCACTAGCTTTTAGTACACGCGTACTAGCTTGGCTGAAGTACTAACTATTTCAGAACTAGTATTTCCAAACTAATATAAAAAATATATTTTAATTACTAAATTTGATGTTCCTATTGACAATCAAATGACTGAATATTTTCTGTTATTGTAATCAGGAACAATGTCTATCAAAACCTGAATACTGGCTTCTAAAATATGGTAATAACTACTCTACCTATACAACTCAATAATTCTCAACAAAATACTCTGTTTATTCAATATATTCTGATAATGCTAATAATACCAGCTATAACTTTAAAATGTTTGTTAATATAAAAAAATACTTAAACATTATAATCAGAATCACTATAGTCCAAATCATATAACACTATAGTCCAATGATAGCTGTAATAACCACTGGCATTGTAAACTTGAACCAGTATATAGACACAAGTAGTTTTTTTAGTTAAACAGGCTCCCTTGAATATGCCATTAATGACTTCTACATTCCAAAAATATGAATTTAACAAACAGAAAATTAAAAGTTTACCTTGTTGGTTCATCAAAGAACATGATTGGTGGATTATTAACCAGCTCCAGTGCAATAGAGAGACGCTTTCTCTGTCCACCTGATAAATTCATTGTATAAGTATTCTTACATTCGATTAATCCCAAAGTGCCAAGAATTTCATCAACCTAAAATAAATATTACGATTTAATTCAATGAAATTGAAAAAACGTAGAACACAGAAAAAATTCATAACACATCTGGTATTGCATAGTATTGAACACCAGGCGATGCATATTCTAATATAGTAATCGTAACTTGTATAACGTACTATGTATAATAAATGAATAAATAATATAATTATGATAATTATGATAATAGTTATGAACAGTAATAATTAACTTCAACAACAAATAGCAGTAAAAGATAGAAACATGTTCTAAAATCTTAATGATATTTCTATAATCGTAACTCATATTAATAACTGATCTTTCACTTTCATATTTAATTAAACTATCATATTTATTATTGTTCTTTATAAAATAAAAATTAATGATCTCTGATAATTATAACAATGGAAATGAATAACAGGATTTCACAAGAAATGTAAAAAACATATTAAATACAATAATATATGCTGCATGCATCACAATAATTTATATTTAGAAAGGCTTTGAATGACACTATGTCTACAGATATTAGATCTACTATAACATTAGGATTAGGGTTAGAGTTAGGATTAGGGTAGACCAAATTTTGATAGACTTAGTGTCATAGACTAAAAGTCTATAGACAATTTGTAGTCAAATTAATTAAGACACAGCGATATACGTACAATGCTATGACATACTTACAATGCTACGATATACTTACAATGCTACGTTTTTTATCTTTTCCGAGATCTTCACTAAGTTTTAGATTGGCTGAGCACATCATAGCCTCGTCTACACTGAGGTTAGGCAACAAATGGTCATCCTGCATGATGTAGCAAGACAGTCGACGAAACTTTCTCAAATCTCTGTCTGCGTTGTTGATCAGGATCTCTCCAGTCACTGATTTAACTCTAAACACAAGTTAACACAGTGGAGACAGCAAGACAAAGCATTAAAAGCTTACAAAATGTCTTAAATTTATCCAATAGGAGTAGTTTGATATTGTCATTTAACAAATGCTTATTAACAGAATATATAAACCATGAAATGTTAATACAAAAACAAAAAAAAGGCCATTCAATAATTATAACAACTAATTTTTAAACTGATAATAATGTCAATTAAGGTAACGATTCAAACACTGATCCAAATTGAATAGGTGTTTTAACCAAGACTTTCAATAGTGCGCTACTTTTTTAATATGAGCACAACTTGATAAATGGTT
Organism: Oconnorella tubifera; assembly: GCA_034700105.1. Taxonomy (NCBI): domain Eukaryota; kingdom Metazoa; phylum Annelida; class Clitellata; order Enchytraeida; family Enchytraeidae; genus Oconnorella; species Oconnorella tubifera. Next base: position 6,318 of record JAQIXG010000142.1, read on the forward strand.
ATCATTGATTCTGACAACAATGCTGACGCTTTATATCATTGATGATCAATACACTAATGGTACCGATATCCCTACAGGTCACTACATCTAACTAATGCATATTATAGCAAAAAATAGATAATTTAGTATAAAATTAGTAATTTCAGCGCAGGCAAACAAATGCCTACATTAAAACATTAAAATAAAGCAAACAAATTTGTTGGATCCTCCTACACTAAAAGCGATAGTCTGCAATACATAACTGAATGATTATAATACTGAATATAATGATTGTAAATAATGCATTAACATTAATGATAATTAACATTAATAACAGTAATTATTCTTTAGTTCATATTTGCATCATTATATTTATGATGTATATATGTATTATATCCTATATAAGTTATCGTTTGGTATTAATACACAATTACTTAAAATAATTTTAGTGTATTTATTGCTTGTGGATATTTGCCAAAAATAATAATTATTACTACTTCAGATATGGGTATAATTTTATAATAGGTAAATAGATTATAATTTAAGACTACAACTATTTAAATACTTAAATAATGAGATTCATAGATTAGATATAAGGCAAATATGAAAATGGATTAAGGGCTATATTTTCAATGCATTATTTGATAAAGAGTCTATGAAATATGGTACACACAAACCTAGCTCTGCAAACTCAGTATATATATGAGTTAATTAAAAACAGTCAGAAATCGCTTTAAACTAGATTTCAAAGTAAACTGTTAATAAAGTAGATATAACAACAAAAATCTAACAACTAATGTCAATATTTATCTAGCTTTAGTTCTTAGTTCTTATTATCAGAAAAATACAGTACTTAAAAATAAAAAATATCTGCAAAAATCCACAAAATTACTTTTAAAGATTAACTTAGTTAGGTTTAGAGTAGAATTATGCACCCCATCCCCCCCTCCACCCTTCAACACAATATATCTCTCAAGTTTCAATGTTCAATGTGATTTACATATGAACAAACAATAGATAATGAATATCAGAATGAACTGGTTCAATTAATTCTACTAGTAGTAGCAAGATTAAAGCACACAACTGATAGTGATACTAATCTAATAAGCTTTGCATTTATATCCTTAAAAAACATTACATTATTATTTTGTAAAAGTTTACCTATTATTTAATATAATCATATTATAATATGATTATATGACTCCACTGCACTTGATTATATTAATAGTCTAACCAATTCACTGACACTGTATTATTGATAAAATCCAGTAATAAACAAGTTAATGCTCATATTAATACATCAAAACAATCATCATCTGCAAGCCCTATATAAAACAGATCATTCCAGCAAGTATTTTTGTAACATTAAATAAATAGTATGCGGACGTTTCATCAAAAGACGATTCATCAACATGCTGTTCGTCAAGGATATTAGTTAGGTTTAGGCTTAGGGTTAGATTTAGAGTTAGGTTTATGGTTAGGGTTATAGTTAGGGTTAGGGTTAGATTGAGGGCTAGGGTTATGGGTTGTAAGAATCGTCCGTTATACAAATAGTCCTTGACGAACAGTCCGTTGACGAATCGTTCTTTGACAAATCGTTCTAGAACCAAACAAATAGCATGACACTATTATCAATATAAGAGAGAAAGTAAAAACTCTACCGGTATCCTGCCAGTATATTCATCAGAGTAGATTTGCCAGCACCGCTTGGTCCCATGATAGCACTTAATTGTCCTGATAAAAACTTTCCAGTCACACATTTTAGAATTGTCTTATAACCTGTAGGAAACATTGATACATTTAATATTTCTTATTAACTCAATTTTGATTATTTAATGTGTCAAGCTGATTAAATAGAGAAAAAGATTTTTTATTTAATACCATTTTATTAAATACCTTTTTCTCTATTTAATACCAAGCTTATTAAATAGAGAAAAATGTTTCAAGTTTACACAAAAAGGAATAAAACAGTAAAATGGACAAAGTGTTGATAATAATTGAAGCAATGTTTTTTACAAGCATTTTGTAAGTGCTAGTCGTTCCTGACCAATATTACAAAATAAAGAAATAATACATTTTCCCATTACTTATAGACTTTTATAACATATCCACTGTAAAAAGGACATTTAAAAAGCTTTTGGAAGTTTCTGCATCAATAAGAAATAGAATAGTGATTCGTATGAGATCCTAGAAAATGTTCAATGTCATTGGCTTCACTATGCTTGCTACATTTGTCCCTTTTGTACCAAGTAAAATATTGTTATCATTTAATATTAGACAAAAAATGACTTAATTTTCTATGGAAACTATACTTCTCTCCCTTAACAAAGTATACAGCCAATTTATTAAATCTGACTTTAACATAGAAAATATGTAATAACATGTCATGTATATTCAAAAAATGTTCAAAAACTAACATCAAATATACAATAATAGCCTATAGATGTACATTATCACAAAGTGTAGCATACACACAATTCATTCATCTTTCAAGTTACTCATTGCAGTAATCTACAAGTGCAGTGGATTTTTTATGAAGCCTATCTTTCATCAGATTCGCTAATGTAGATTGTAAGCAATGCAGATGCTGTAAAATAGCTGCGAATGACAGATAAACATTGAGGCTTAAAATCAGGAAAGTATTTACATTGATAGACATTGAGCAATGTAAACACTTAGAACTACCTAATGTTGGAAACATGTCGTGTTAGGAAAATATAGCTATAAAAAATAATAATAAACTCCTATATTAATTATTAATTAATCCTTTTAAAATTTTAAGATGATGATGAGAGAGTATATTTTTACATTTCTGATTTAGTTAAATATTTATTTAATATAATAATATAATAGCTATCCACGTAACTTTATATTTATTTTGAATGAGTAATAGTAGTAATAGTAGGGTTAAATATGCAAAATACACAATAATAAAGTCAATGGAAAAAACTTGTACAGAATATATACATAAAAAATATATATTTATTAAAAAAACCTTAATAAAATTATCACCTTATACCATAACATTTATTGAAAAACGTGATTATTTTCAACATTTGATGATACAAACAAAAGAGTCAGAATTTCTCACAGGCCGAACAATTCAACATCTATTTTATTTTATACCTGTAAACAAGCTTTCAGTTTAATATGTACTTCACATTACTATTTAATACTGTTTAATTTCAATTTATTATTGTTCACTACTTAATATGTATTCAGTTTATAGATAAAATATTAAGAACATTGAATTGAAGCCCAAGCAAGTTAAATTGTTTTCGGATGTTTACGTTATAAGTTACTGAAGTTAGTCAAGACAGATTGAGACACTGATGATGAACATCAGTTTATGGAATATTGAAAATATAAGAACTATGTAAACAACCTGGGTCTATCTAATTACTAAATCAGTATACTTTTATTAATATATGTGGCAGTTGCCCCAGGGCCTCTTCCAAAAGCAGCCTCTTACATTTACAAACGTGCGGAAAAAAACATTGTCTGTAAGCCAGTTTAGCGCATGTTGTCAGATAGAATATTCTTTGAGTTATATCTAAAATAGATCATGAAATTTATTTATTTATTTACAATTAAATTAATTAACAATTCACTCACTATGTAAATAAATTAATTAATAAATTTATAACCGATTTTTAAGTCTATGAACTTGAATAACAACTTAACAGTTAAAATCATTGCATTCTAAATGCATTGAATAGATAATTAAATATATAAATCAGTGGCACAATAAAACATGATTTTTGATTCATGGTGTAAAATACCAATTTTCTATCTTTGTCACCTTCTGTTGCACCAGACTGATGCTGACCATATGTTGCAAACTGTCACAAATACAGATGACTGGCAATCAACTAAAAAATAACTACTTGACCGCCAGCTGAGACCTCTGAGGGGTGGGGGCTGCCGCGGAGTGACCATCGCGTCACTCTCTCCCCCCCCCGTCCCAAAAAATGTCAAAAATTAAATCATCTTTGATACTATTAAATACTTATTTATTTTCTTGTCTTACTGCAAAATTGCAATCTATTACATAATTGCATGCTCACAGTATATCTAATTGGAACCACAGAACAAACATTATAAATCTACAAAAAAAAGCAATATGCAGTTGCATTGTATTTTGTCAAATATAGTATCAGCTTTGTTTTCCATTTTGAAATAATCTGAATACAAGCAAACCTATTCGTTATAAAGGAAACTTTTGGACAATAAAGATAAGAGATAACGCAAACTTATAATACAACACAGAATAGAAAGGTACCCATGTTGCTTAATATTATCTCAACCTATAGCTAGTGTAATACTAAAAACTATATATTTCATCATATTAAGTGCTGATTTTGTCAAAGTTCAATATGTTCTTGTACTTTCCCCATTCCCCCTCCAGAAAATATAAAATAACAGCCACTTAGCCATCTGTCACTAAAGTCCAACAAAGAAATATTTAAATACAAAAAAGGTGTACATGTTTGTGATTGAGTCGCTAAATAATATATTCTCAGAAATTGCAATTTATCAAGGATTAGTAACAAGGCCCAATATTATAGGTCTTGTGCTGCAATCATTGTCAATAAGCAGAAAGCAATATGTACCGGTAATAAAAAAGATAAAGTCTCTGCACTGTATATATTTGAATGCACTGAAACAACGCAGCATGTTAAATAAGTCTATTAAGTTGAAGGCTATAATATATGCAAATCATTATTTTAAAAACTTCTTAAATTTGGTTTAAGCAATAAAGACAATAGGTATTAAAATATGATAAAATACTTATAGAAAATCAGAATAAATGTTACAATATTTATAATTATATACAAAGTAGCCTAACAATTAAAAAATATAAATAAATATAAATTAAACAAATATCTAATACTATGAATGATTTCAGAATAGACATCGGCATGAGAGACATTACCATGATACAATCTTACTACTTATTCTACACTGAAGAGTATAATTGTAATAATAACTACACTGTAACTACAATTATAAATAATTATAAGTAATAACTCATAAAATTACTTGTTTAATAAGAACTATAATAAAGTAATATTTAGTTCGTATTAAAATACTTATTTCAATTATACATAGAACTATCTAGAGTAAAAAATACTACATTTCATTATTTTACTACCACTATAAAAACAAACCTTACATTAAACAAAACACAACTACATACCAACCAACCTACCTTTTTTTCTTCCCTCCGACACAGAATAAGTTAGAGATTTAAATTCGACATCCACAGCGCGACGTTTTGGCAAATAATCAAACTGCAAAACTTTACTACAGGACGAGATATTAGCCGCTTCGTTATCATTCTCAATCTTCTTCAATCTATGCATGCCTATGGCTCCCCCCCTCGTAGAGTTGATCATATTTAGTTCTTGTAACTTATGATCAGTCGTCATCAGAGGCACGTGGACTTGGATAGACATGATATCCGCCATCGTGTGCGATTAAAAAAGTTTTTCAAGTTTCAAGAAAATAGTACTGTTCACTGTTACAGTAATGTTAGTTAGTATTTTCAATCTATATACTAAAGCAATAAAGAGAACAATTATAATAGAATAATTCATTAATTAATATTTAAGTATAATTGCTACTTCAAGATATATTGAAACAGAGGATGCAGCGAGATCAGTTCAAACTGAGATAAATTCTTTGCATACTAACTTTTTAAACTTTCATTAAATTTTCAAAAACAAGTATTGAATTTTTCATTCATTTTGTTTCGCATTAAACATTTTGCTGATCTGAATGATTTGCCTATCCAGAAGCTATTTTCTCTTTATAAAAACTTTGAACACTATAATTATGAAGCTTATATATTTTATGATATGCTCACCAACGATATAACTATAGCACATGAAAAAAGTAAAATTTTATCAACAAATTATTTGTGGGGTTACCCCCACCCCCCCCCCCCCCCGTCTGTCTCTAAAATGCATTATTATCATCATTCAATATAGCATCTCGATAAACTATGCACACAGTGACTATAATATGAATCGGCACAATAGGCCTACAGTAATTTAATTAACTCTGATTTAAGCCTATATCTCTATTATTTTCATTTTATGCTCAATCTAAATACTTTAAATGAATAAAATATATAATATATATAATATACAGCATAATATAAAAAAGATCCTACACTAATATTATTAATTCATAATAAGCCTATGTACTATAACACTGTAGCTTTTATTAAAATTGAAGTGTTCTGTTTGTAAATTAATCCTAGAATTGTTCAATTTATAACGCACACCTTACTTTAAATGCACTTGAAAGTATTTCATAAGATTTCGCGTTCAAAAAAAGCGAAATAAAGAATTTAAATAAATTCATAAAATTATAGAATTTAATAGAACAGTAAATTAAGTGCAGATATTAGATGAGAAACGGGCTTTTAATTGGAGAGCTGCTGAGCAGCTGCACTCAGCAGCTGTAGGTTACATTACACGCCAGCTGATCCCCGCTGCGCAGGATCAAAGGAACTAGCCGCTGTGCTTTACATTCAGCTGCTGTATTAAATAATAGCAGCTGCATAGGCTGATGTGTCCGAACGCATCCGGAAAAAAAGCAGCTGGGCTAACACAGATAATTCACAGTAGGCTGCTGAGCCTGACAGCGTTCAATGAAAAGCGCAGCTGGGCTTAGGCTAGACAATAGCTGGCTAAGCCGCTCTCTCTGCCTGAACGCGATCATGTAAACAAAGCCAGCAGGGTGCAATATTCGAAACTTTAAACAATACGTTGTTAGCTATTAATAGATATATAGTGCGAGGTTCGCTTATTACACCATTCAGAGTTATTATTTGAACATTCTAGAATCCCGTGATCAGTGTTTATGAGGTGGATATATATCATATATCTATCATATAATTAGGATATATATCATATAATTATATATAGATAATTATCAGTAAATATTTTAACGAATTGAATCACTAAGTAAATATTTATTGAGCTTCACGGAGAAACCAAAGAGGGGAAAAATGTACTGAACGTCTCATCGTAATTTTTTCAATCTTCCTTCCTTGTTGTAGGAATACTTCAATCATAGAATATAAAAAAATATATAAAAAAGTTCAAAATAGATATCAGAAAAAAAGAGTAAAAACGCGGAGACACATCATTTTGAAGTTTACTCAGACGTTCATTATTAAAGAGATCATTACCAGCTTTAGCGAGAAAAAAACACCGAGTCTTTAAAAAATATAATAAATTATATATAATAATCTGGTTATTTGGAATTTTGGATCTAGTTAATATTTCTTTTTTATTGTGTAGATAGGGTGAGCTGCATGAAATAATTTTTACCAAAGACGGAAATGCGAAATTTTCATGAACGTTATTATTGGTCTAAAAAACGCACGCGTTGGGATTGGACCGCCTACCTTTACTAAACCCCACCCATCTAGCCACGCCTCACTCGTCCACGCCTGCCTACTGTACTGCACCCCGCCCACTTAGGCCACGCCTCACTAGCCCACGCCTGCCTACTTTTCTAAGCGCCACCTATCTAGGCCACGCCCTATCACACGCCTGTTTACTCTACTACATGGCGTAGTAGAGTCATGTAGGCCGCGTTACGCCACGCCTCTTTCATAAGTTATTACATGTGGATGCTTGTTTTCAATTTTTATTAATTTTTTTATTTTCTATTTTTTTTGCCTAATTTTCCTAACCGGAAGTAGAAATGGCTCAGATCGGTAACGTGAGCGTCTACGAGACTGAAATGTTTGATTTCGAGCGTAAATTTGACGCGGACGCCTTTCTGGCGTGGACCGTCCGCCACTGGACGCTCTCCTTCTGGTACGCGGGGGTCTACGTGACCCTCATCTTCGCCCTCAAGCGGTACATGTCCACCCGGCAGCGTTTCGAAATCCGGCTCCCCCTCATCGCCTGGAGCGGCTTCCTCGCGGTGTTTAGCATCGCCGGGGCGGTTAGGACGATACCGGAGCTGGTTTATATCCTGCGCCACCAGGGGTGGACCCATTCGCTGTGCAGTTCGTCGTATTTTTACGGACCGACGGCCTTCTGGGCGTATACTTTTGTGATTTCGAAGGCCTATGAGTTGGGGGATACTTTGTTTATTGTGTTACGGAAGCAACCGTTGACGTTTCTGCATTGGTATCATCATATTTCGGTAAGTAATGCTTTTTCTTTAATTACTTACTGTACATATGTGATAGGCCTAGCAGTTAAGAATTTTGAAATAGTTGTGTATCCATCTTTTGACAAGTTGTGATTTTATTGATTTTCATACATTTGTTACTATCTTAAACGAATATGAATGGTAGTTGAGTTATATTTAATGTTACAAATTACAAAATTTATTACATTTTGACTATTTAGTTAATTTTTTTCTAGTGATCTAATATTTATAACTATGCAATCTCCTAAATAACGACAATGTTCATAAGAGTTTAGTCTATTGCTAAGTTTACAGACTCTGTAAATCTGACTAGTTTTACAGTACATTTTACACTGGTTACTGTTTTACACTATATTTTGCATTGTGCTTATTTCAAAACAAATTTGAAATAAGCACACACAAATTTTAACAATATTTGTCAAATACACCGTTCCTTTATCTCAGGTTATGATCTACGTCTGGTACAGCTACACCGACCACTGCGCACCGGGTCGCTGGTTCATGGTCATGAACTACACCGTCCACTCTTTCATGTATACCTATTACACCGTAAGAGCGCTACGCTTTCAAGTGCCGCGCTGGATCAACATCTTCGTCACCAGCATCCAAATCTCGCAAATGATGATGGGATTGATCATCAATATTTCAACTCACGTGGTCAAAGCTCAGGGATTCTACTGTCAGCAATCGTTTGAGAACAATCGATACAGTTTCATGATGTACGCTAGTTATTTCTTTCTTTTTGTTTATTTCTTTTATTCTTCTTATCTTAAACCTAAAGCTAGCGTTGCTGCTGCTGCTAAATCAAAGGCAGTTAGTAATGGTAATGGTTTGCAGAATCATGTGAAGTCTCAGTGATAAGGAAGCCTTTTCTACATAGTAGTAGCTTTATCAGTTTATTCTCTATATGATAGATACAAATGTTAGATGCTTTGATTTGAGTTATACCTCCGTTATAAATACAATACATTCCTCTGTTTCACTTTTATACTATAATTTCTAAGTATTGCGCTATATGTATAAAGTACGCTGTGAATTTGTTTCTCGTATTATTGCTCTGGTGACCGCTAATAAAGTCCCTGTGTTGCATATCACTAGATTTGTTGATGGATATTATTTAGATTGAGATTGAATAATAATAAGCAAAAAATAAATGTGAAAACTAAGTTGGCATATTTAAATAAGTAGATAAAAAGATAGGCTAGATTCTTGTATATAATGGTGTAGTGGTTAAAGAGATGGACTTGCAACTAGTGTGCCTTGAGTTTGAGTCTCATGATCAGATATCATACTAACTCAGTGACTTGCTGCACTTTTAGACAAGTAACTTTTGACAGCTTCTCATTCAATGTCAATAAAAAGTAAATAAAAGTAATAAATAGTAGTAAGTTTAAATTTGTAAATTTTCTTTTGTAATGTTTTTTATGATTTCATTTGAATTAGTCTGTATAATAATAATACTAATAGGACAGAAATAAAATTATGTATGTTGTATGCTAAATGCTTAAAATTATTAATTTAATTAAAAGTGGATACTGTATATTTGTTTTGTGTAACTTGGCTTTAAATTTTCCAGTCATAAAATAATTAAGCATTTTATTTATGTAACAAATTTATAATGTATGTTTTAGTCAAGATGCTTAATATTTCATTTGAATCATTTCATCTTCTTTAAATATTTTCATGATAAAAAAAATGATAATCAGATTAATTATATTTAATATAGAAGCTATTTGGTTCAATATTAAGCAATTAATATTTCATTAAGTTAAACTTTTTCACGCGCAAATTTTCTTTAAGATATCCAATTTGATTTTTATTTTAAGATGATATTTTGTGTATTTAGTTATTACTATGAGAATTTGTATATGTTTTAGTTAACTTGCTGTTTCAGAATTAGATGTCATTTCATTTTAGTTTTTTGTGTTTAGTGTGTGATTGAAATTTTGCATTATTTGACCGAAAAATCATTGACAAACGTTTAGAAAATTTTGAGAATTTTAATTTTTTTGTTATCTTTTTAATCTGTTATTTTATTAAATACGGAAACAATTTGAACACGAAGCGCTGTTTTAAATAGTGAGATTGAATTTGATTTTATGTGATGTTTGATAATTGCGATGATGTTGATGATTTAATAGAATTATTTTAATCAGAAATATTAGACAATTAGTTGATGACTGTAACATAGAAATTCAATAATCACTCAGATGATATCTTTTAGTTGAAATAACGAAGTTGATGTTAATTAGACTGTAACACTGTAGTTCCAAATGTTAGAAGTATTTCACTATCAATGCAATCTATTTACTTTATTTATATTGTAAGTTAAATATTATGATTTTTTGGCATTATGCAATCCTGCTATCTTCTCTTAACTATGATTTAATATGATGTGGTCTTTAACATTAATGCAATCTCTTTGTGTTACGATCTACTGAATGATTTCAGTTAAAGTTCTATCTTTAAGATTTGAGTTTTTTATTCTTTTATATATTATATATTATGAATTACCATCAGATAATGATAAACTTTCTTTAATAGTTCTATTGAATTAGAAGATTAGAAGTGATAAGCTTCGATAATACTACGTGTTTTAATAATACGTCCAATACGATACTATAATGCATATAAGTTACAATAATGCGTGTAAATATGAAACAATTTAGTCACTTCATATAGAGAGATAAGTAGATAAAAGTTGTAATTTAATTTAAACTTTATTTTCGTTTTGATTTAAACCCTTCAGTTTGCATGAAGACATTTCACAGGATATAATATTTAGATTGTTTCCTGAATGCGTAGTGTTCATTAATTTTTGACTTCACTTTCAAAAGTCATGTAGAATCTTATATATGAAGAAATATATATATGCTTGTAAAGCAATAGTATCTATTACAGGATTGTGTCTGAAATTTTCATTACTGTGAGTTACAAATACAAACACTGATCTCATTTATTTTAAATGTATAAGTAAATAGCTTTTTAACTTTAGATGAATCATTTGTTTTCAAGCATGCATTCCAATTTAATATTTATTTAATGTTTAATATATCATTCCGGTGTGCGATGTGGGTCTATGCATATTGTAAATAGATAGAGTTAGAGTTTATATAACTGAATAATTTGCTTTCTGATAATTTTGTGAAAAAGTTCAATTTATTCCAATATAAAATGCTACATAGATACAAGATATTCATAGGATAGATACAGAATAATTTAAAAAAGTCTAAATGATAGTTTAAACAAATAGTGTAAGATGAAAACAAATATTGTAAGAGAAATTTTTTGTTAAAAGTTAAAAAATGTCTCGGGGGAAATTGGCCCAAAAGTTCCCAACGCAGCAGCCTCATTTCCCCGCTGCACAGCCAACGTGAGGCGTTGCTTCAGGAAAGAGGTGGACCTTGGATCTCCTGAGACGATAGAGATCCGTCTGCTCAACTCATTCACGAAAGCAAGAATGTGTCCAAGAAGCGAATGCCTCAATTTTGCTATATGGGGACTAACTAGACTCATGAAAGGTAGTAAATATGATGTACTTGGACAGCTTTTTTGATTTCGCTAAAGCTGCCCATGCACCCGGCTGAATAATTAATTTTAAAAGTTTGAATTGAGTTCAGAAAAGTGGTTAAATGCTTACAATCATGCCTCTTGAAGTATACTTTAGGTGCTTAATGCTTGCTTTTTTATGCATTCATTTCTACATTGCCTGTGATTCACAATTATTTCCTTTAATTTCTGTTTATAGTCATTTAGTAGTGTCTTAAATCGTACTATATTCTATGTATATATTTAAAAATTATCTCGTGTTTTAATAAGATTTTGAACATGTAAACAAGATTTCTTTTCAAAATAGGGTTAGGATCCTGCTGTATAATTGAAATGGTGCTGTTTAGTAGTCGAATTATTGCTATGTTTATCAATAAAATCTAGCTTATAATTGTGAAGCTTTTACTTGCTGTATCTATCCTCTATCATGCAAACTGTTTTTGGTTTTTCATATTTTTCATATTACTGATATATATATATACAGAATCTAAGTTTGTTATTAATAGATTCTGTTAGTTCAATATGTAAGGTGTATTCTTTTAACTGATAGATAAAATCTTAACGCATTCTTGTTCAATCGATTATTATTAGTACATATCAAAACTATTATCATATGCTTCGAGAAGTATTATTATGTTTAAATTTTTATACTTTTTATATTAATAATTTTTATATTAATAAAATTCATGTGTCCTTTACCTCTTTTATATTGCTTTTTTGTAATTTTTTTATATTAAGTTTTTCTTCAATAAGTAAATGTTTTCAGTTGTGTATCAAGATTAAATATCAAATTAATTTCTTCGTAGTAGAGATCATTTCTATAGCATTTAGAAATAATCGGAGTTTTTTTTATCTAAAAATTCAGGTATTATTCATTTCAAGTCAGAAAACACTGGATTGGTGCACTTACTTTTTTCCTTAGTTTTCATTTTGTTACCTTTCTCACTTTGAGTTTAATCTATTTCACCTTTATAAGGTTTTGAATAATAGAATTTTGATTTGATTGCATTTTAATATATTTTACTTGCAATAAATATATGACATTACTTTGCCGTAACTAAATTGACATATAACGCTAAAGTAATATCAAAATGTGAAATCGTGTAAATAGTTGTCACTATAGTAGATTATTAGAGCAATCGGTCGCATTTGAAACTCGTAAATATAAGAGCCATATTTGTACGATTATGTAGACACACTCTGTATCGACTCGATTATTAGTGATCAATTAAATTCTTTAAAATTGGGTAAATCGGTGAAGCTCTAATTAAATTTCTGTAATTATTAACACTGACAATCGTAACTTTTGTATTTCTTACAGAAATATGAAATTTTGTGCTTTTTATTGATGTTACTATTTATTAAGAGTTACACCAACGCTATAACATCCTATCAATTGTGTTTTGATTTCGTTTCATTTACGTTTGTCATGTTTCATATTTAATTTTTTTAACTTAACATATTTAACGTTATTCGTGTTGCGTTTAATTTAAATGGATTCAAATCATAAGCATTTGCTATAGCTTTCAGACTGTTCTAGATTGTTTAAATTTGTCATTGCATTTTTTGAAATGTCATTTTTGTAACACACATTATTTTAATTAAGTAGATGATAAATTTGGTTTTCTGTTTAAATTCGATGCTTGTAATGTAGCTTTTGAAAATTATAGTATTCACCTAACACTGATTTGCTCAATGTTGTAAAAAAATTGTTGCTTATAAATATAGATAGTCTCAAAAACGGTTTGTCTAAAAACAACACGTTTTCTGTACTTTGATAAGCCTAGCTTTTAACTGTAAAGTTCTAGATGAATAGATAATTTTTTGCTAGTTTAACAGTCAATTTATTATGCAATAAGATCGCATGACGACGGTACAATATACTTAGACTTTGAATATTTAACTTCAAACATAAGTAATTAAATTGTATACTGTCTGAATTGATTTTTCATGTTAATTTTAAATTTCAGTAATTCAATTGATTACATTTTAGATTTTAAACTCGTGTATAAATTCTATAGTGTCTTTATTATGTTAATTTAGTATTAAATAAATAAAATTAATAGACATTTGTGTTGACTTATTTTTTGTATCCTACCAACCCTAGTGACGTTAGGGTCTCTCTACTATCCTACCAACATTGGTGACTTTATGGTCTCTCCTACTGTCAGATTTAGATCTCCCCTGTTGGCGATACATTCAAGCCATGACTGTTAATACCAGACAAGTTAATCTTAATATGAAAGTTAATCAAATATTAAAAGTCAGACTTTTAATGTTTATCAAATCAGTCAAGCACAGACACGTGTCGAATAAATATATATTCTCAATTCTTTGTCTTCACATAAAGCATAATATAGATCGTAAATCTTAATGCTCTAATAGAAAATAGATTTATTAACGCGCAGAGACTGTTTTTAACTTAATATGTAGAGCAAAAGAAACATAAATTTAGTGAGCTTAATAAATAAAAATACAGAGAGAAAATTTGAATAGGCATTGTATACATACATTGCATTCTAATTTGTTGGGAATTTATTGTTGAGTCGAAATATATCAAGTCAATATTATTATAACTGCTTTCTTAATATGGCCTATAACTACACAATTATTTACAAATATCACAATGACTTTTGATTCAACCAAAAATATCATATTCAAATCTTGCGCTTCAAATTTTATTGAAATTTGGTTTCAATTAATAAGTTTTTATATGTTTTTTTCTAAAAAGTTATAGAAATTCAAGTATTCTACAAATTAGAAAAAATAATCTACAAATTAGACAAAAAACATATAAAGAATATAATTTATAACCATAAATACATGTAATAGCTAATAAGTTACTAATAACTGGTTAATACATAGGCGAATATGATAATGTGAAACTATAAAACTAGATCACAAACAGATTAATTTACACAACAAATAGTTGAGAACATATTTTTGTCATTTTGTGTTATTTGTACAACTTTTTTATAAATAAACTAGCAAAATCGAACCTGAATTTTTAATGACAGTAAAAGCAACCAACCAACATATCATTCCAAGCACCAAATTAGACATTATTTCACATTTTAATCATTTAATGATTAATTAAATCAAACAGAATAAATTCCTAAACTCAATTATCACAAAAATGAAATTATTGATATTATTAATATATTAATAAAACATTCCAATGAGCAGTAGCACACAATCAGATACCCTATCCCGCAAAACCACCCCCCCCCCGTCCCATAGGAAACATTAGTTATCATCTTTGAGAAACAGTATCTAGCATCATATTAAATTAGAATATTATATGCTTGAATTGATCATGTACTAACATCCTTTAGTGCATTATGTTCGGAGTCATTTACTTTTATCACTTTGTTTCATTTATATTTGTGCTGATGTGATATTAATAAAAAACAAATAAATAAACTCTAATGACAAAATGCCATTAATGGTCTCAGCATTATTTTTCCTAATATCTTTGCATTATTTGATTAAACACACAATATTTGACGATTAAGATTTTTTTTTCAATCAAAACAACATTTCAGTCATCACAAAAGATCTATTATTTCAATCAGAGTATGGAGATCGACTGACGTAATTCTGCACTGCAGTTGTGAGAAGATTACCTCGCTGAAAATCAGCATCTTTCATTTTATTCATTTCCAATTCTTTGATTTTAAGTTTATCAGAAAGTCGCTCAAACTGATGATCTTTCTCTGTTATCTCACTACGATGTTTAGCAGCAGATTCTATGCAAAAATAATAAGATAATAAGAGAAGAGAAAATGAATATAATACAGGATGTATAAATCTTTTCAATATAAATGAGAATATTTTTCAAATAGTTTTAAATTTATGGGTATCCATCATATTTTCAGTATTATGGGTACCTATAAAATTCATGGAAAAATATTAAATGATTCGTACAAAAAAGTCATAAAATATTATCAAAACTTATATGACAACTATCTTATATGACAAAATATATAAAACTCGTATCTTATACTAATAATCAACGTGCATTGTGCCTTCATGGCCATAAATAAAGTTTACATAGAAAAATGTAAAATTCCACACACCTTTTTTTATTCTAACAAATTGAAATATAAGTAACATTTAGTTATGTGGTGGCCTTCAATCGAAACCATTTATCATTATAAGCGAAGTTAGCTAAATTCAATATAATAATAATACATTAACACAATTAACAAGTGTTCAGTATTTGTCATTCAAACCTGCTAATTCTTTTTCCAGTGCTGCTATTCTACTGTGTAATTCTTCTTTAGGTTTTCTCTCATTTTCCAGTTTTTCAATTCTACTGATTAGTTCCAGCCGAGCTTTACTCACTTCCTCTTTCATTTCTTCGTTCTTACCTGAAATTTCCTGAAAACAATTTTACGCAATATTCTAAATATTTTCACAAAGAATTTAGCTAAATAATATGTATTCGTTATAATGACAAATACATATTACTATAATAAACCTGCATGCATTTATGCAATGAATGCCGTCATGATAAAACTGTTTTCTTAATACCAAACAATAAAATTCAAGAAGTCTTATAAGATACGGAACATGATCTTGAAAGATACAGTGCTCTATTTCTGAATGACTAACGTTTCTCATCCACACAACAGCACTACATACTATACTATATAGCAGCCAGAATAATTCACACACAGCACAATGTCTCACAATGTGAAACACCTGGCCAACAAGTTATGTAATAACAGCGTATATTTATTTCAACATTTTACATATAAGGAGATAATCATAATTTCTGAAAGTCAATGATTCAATAATTGAATAGTTGCTTTCTGCATCAATGTGACATTAAATAAAGTAATTGTTAATAAAAAGAAAACAAACAAATGTCAAACCTGCTGTAGATCTAATGTACGTCGTTTCAAAGTCTCATTCTCAATGGCCAGAAATGAATTACGACTTTGTAGATCACTAACTAGACCGGTCTGCTGAGTCAAGTGACCTTGACATTCATCACGAGATATCTGCGCGACCTTCAACTTCTCCTCTAAACCCAAACGTCTTTGTTCCTACAAATCCAAAAACTGTTGAACCATGTCATTTATTAACCCTAGAACTGTCACCTGGGGTGTAAAGACACCCCAGACCTCTTGTAAACTCCATATATCTTCTTACAAAGCTCATAAACAGTAAACGTTCTAGGAATGCCTCTAGTACTCCCCTTGTCACATTCAGGCAAAATTACGACATTGCCACATTGATAGGGACTGGCGGGCGTGACATATTCCGATGACTATAACCACTTTGGTAAACACACCCCAGTTTACCAAAGTAAGATGTCAAATTATGATAGTTTGAGGAAATATGTTTAAAGTGACTCGCATATTATGTATATGAAAAATATGTCTATAATTGCTACAATTCTGTTAGAACATATAAATAATATGACAGAATACATTACAAAATATGCCAAAATTTTGTTTTCATTGATTCAAATTTAAAATAAGTAAATTTGAATCGATTCAATTATAAACCTCTTCAATACGTATTCTCTGTTTTGCTGTCACAATCTGTTCCTCTGACTGAACGCGTTCAGCGGCCATGTTCATCTTCTGTCGACTCAACTCATCCTCCAACTCCAGACGTTGTGACTCCAAGCGCTGTATGCGATCTTTTAATGTTCTCTCTGTCTCCTCAACGTCCTTCTTTATACGTTCAACCTGATACAAACATCTTCTTCTTTTAGTAACAAATACTGTGATACAAATATTATCTTCTTTTAATTACAAATAACGATTCACATACATAATATAATGAACAGAAACAAGCTATAATCTATAGTAATGGTAAGTCTGTTGAACAAGATAGAGTAAAATAGACTGAAAGCTTGGAGTCATTAATATCTTAAATATAACGAATTCATATGTAATAGAAATCAGAAATAAAGATTTATCAAATCAAAACTAAAATATTTAATCTTACAACTGTTGGACTCATTTTTAAAACAGACATTACTTTACTTTATATCATAACTCAATTATATTACATTTTATAATATATTAAATACTAATTATACATATTAAATTTTATACTCATAATTAAATTGTAGGCCTTAGTTAAATTATCATGTATTTAATTAAATTATTATTGAATTTAACTAAAAATATTATTTTAATTAAAAATTGATTAATTGAGAGAGATAAATAAGAAGATGGAAAAAGAAAAAGAAATACATACCTCTTTTTCTTTTATATGATCAGCATCTTTATAAGCTTCTTTCGTCTTCTGTTTCTCAAACTGAACCATTTCTGAATGAAATAAATTAACACAAATAATAATGGAGACAGAAGAAAGTATTAAAAAGTAAGCAATTTATTTAATTGCACTAGTACGAAATTCATAAAATCTATGTCTCGAGGAAAACCCTAAAATTTGAATTCTCATTAGTTTCAATATAATAACTCAAAAGATTACTCTAACATAATGCTAAATAAAGTAAATAAAAACATGTATATTTATACAGTATAATGTAATATTGATGATAAATCAATTAAAGTTATCATAGTCCTGTTGCAATGCAGTACAATTAAAAATACGTTGTGCTGATGATTCCTTTGTAAATTTCTTTAAGAAATAATTTCTTTCAAATTTCATTAGTATTTGGTATTTAGACTAATATTTTAAAAATAAACTTCAATAACAGAATAAAACTACAATTATTACCCTCAAACTGAGCTTGTTTCATTTTAAGCTCAGCCTGATGATGTGCCAAGTTTTCCTTCAATTCAAATATCTGATCTTGTTGTATGCGACATTTTCTTTCTGCATCTTCCAACTAAGCAAAAATACAAGATAGAATTCAAGCAAAAAATGTTTATAGATATTAATTGTATTATATAAGTCACTACTTGTATAACTAGTGAAAATTAGTTATACAGGTGAAGTCACAGTGACACATCAATTTAATCAAAAAGTCAACTAGTCATTAAAAATACAACTAGCCTATAAAAATAATTTAATCAACTTTTAATCAACATGTCTTCAAAAATACTTTAGAAATTTGGTCAGAATGATATAAAACTGCCTATTACCTTCGTTTCAAGCTGAAATTTCTTTTCATTAACTTCGATAAGCTCTTTATTTAAACGTTTCTCCAGTAAAGATCTTTCCTGACACATAATATTGCAATACACAGCTCAAAATACTGCAATATATTTATGGATGTGTTACAAAAATTATAAAATACCTTAATTATCCATTGTATAAATATTTATTCTCAAATTATCTACACATGTAAAATACTAAATTGGATTAAATCATGCAAGACACTTGGTTCAATAATCATTATGATAGTAGAATAAAGTTTAGAAATGATCCAATGAAATGTTTTCACTCACTTTATGTTTTGTGTATTTTAAACAAGCAACTATTTAAAAATTAATACAAGTACAAAAATTTCATAGAATTGCTCAAAACTCCTGCAGAAATGTAACTATATTAATCCATATTCTATTATTACTTTAAATAACCCTAGCATTATTTTATTCTAAAAAAATTATAATAATGCAACCTCCTTGGAGCGTTTAATGTCATGTTGATACTGAGAGGTAGCATTCGCTCCGTCTTCTTTTAAATGTAATAATTGCTGATTCAGCTCATTTGTGCGACTCTCAGATAGCGACAGCTCTGACTCAACCATTGAAAGTCTAAATACATTCTAAATCATTCGTATGCTATCTAAGCCTGTATTTTATTTATATAATGTCAATAAAACAGATATATAGAAGAGAGGCATATAGAACAGAGAGAATAATAACTAAAATAGAATAATAACTTACAGGCATATAGAACAGAAAGAATAATAACTAAATATACCTAAATACAGTTTAACTATAGATAGTTAAATATATAAGTCGTTCATGACACTTTATATAAAATGGATAAATTATTATTAGATTATTAAATTTAAAAAATGTAAACACTGGCAGCTCCATAATTATTTGTATCATGAAATGGGAAGGCAAAATGCCCATTTCTTAATGCTAAATTTTCTTTCAATTTAAGTAACAAAATATGCCTGCATACTGTATATTTCCAAGGAGAATCTTATTGTATTAACAGCAGTAAACTAACACAAATAATAAGTTAGTCTAGAAGAACCAATGTCAATAAATGTAATGCAAATAGTATTAAGCAAAAGGTGTATAAATAAATGAAACTAACTTTGCTATGACATTGTTGAACTGCTGTTTTCTCTCTTCCAATGAACTTTGTAATTTATTTATCTTTTCAGCTGCTGATCTATTATAAAAAAATAAACACATTGCACTCAGAAATATAATCAACAATCTTCAGTTTATAATCATACATTTATTTAATATTTCGTAATAAAAGTATCATTATATCTTAATTTTAATAAATTATAAATTTGCCAGAAATTGTAATTGTTTATCATAAATTTAAGTCAATAATTGAAATATGATTAAGTCTAATAATTTGAACTAAAATTAATGATAAGTAAAGCTATCCTACAGTTTTGTTTGATGAATGACTGCCTCCTGACGATCCACTTTATCCAACAACTGAACAACCTACAATAGATACCAAATATAGCCAAATCACACTTAGAGAGAATATTCTCAATCAAAAATACAAAAAATATAAATGTACAAAATAATCTGGTGTTAGGTTATTTATTTTACCAAGTGCTGGCTACAGAGACTAAAAACTAATTTTAATGATTGAAATTCTTCATTAATTAGAAAATCCTGATAAAATCATATTTTGACATTTGGACATTTCTGTGTTGTCAACACAACAAGAAACGCAATTGAAAAAAATCACTTAAAAATTAAAAAATCTTCCTTTTGCATTCAAACTCTTTTTTCTCTAAGCAAAACCCATATTGACATACATTAAAATTTAAAATACTTGGAACATGCAGCTATAATAACACTTCAATTTCGCATTAACTCAACTGTGATCATAATGCATAAATTCACAGTTAAATTTAACCTCATTTTGTCTGACTTTATTAAGTTGCTGTATTTCATTTGACAACATGTGTTGTCTCGTTGCGTGGTCGGCTTTAAGCGAAGAACGGTCCGCATTATGTGAAATAGCAACGTCTAAAATAACAACGATGAAGAAACAAATGTAGTAAAAACTTTTCAGTGAAAAACACATTGCATCGTCATTTTTGATTGCTGCTAAACAATCGCTGCAATATAACTAATCATCATGAAATGATATATTCATTGATATTGATGTTGTTTTAAAAGTAGGTTTCATTCAAGATTTAATGATGATCCAATCTGTAATTGGATTTTGCACTTTTACAATATGTTGATTCTGTAGCTTATGCCATTCAATCATAATTCTATGAATTCAATCATAATGCTCAGCGCATTTTAGTCAATGCTTTCTACTTAATGCTAAAAGTAGCTGCCATCGTTAAAGATTAATGCATGACTGCGTGTATACTCAATATTTGTATACATTAAATATGTAGGCGGGGCTTTAATTCATGGGTGGGGCATCCCCTTTTTCATTTCATACAGTAATTAATGAAGTTATACGTTATTTATAGTTGTTATTACAATTAAAGTTAATTTAATGCACAGATTTCAAAATCTAACCTATAGCTTTTAGAATATCACCAGGTATATTATTTCCTGCCAACATTAGTTTAACAAGAGTCTTGTTGTATTCAAGAGCTGATAAAATTGCTCGCCCACCTAACAATCCTATCGAATTGAACCTTAAATCTAAAACAAAAGAAAGCTTTGCATTTATAAAAATCTTCAATTGAAAGCAAATGCATTAAAAGCACAGCAACAATATCAATCATAATTGCATACCGAAATAAATGTCACAATAAGGTCATAGGATTAAATTATGTTAAATAAATTTAATCAATGCATGATATTCAAGTATAGATTCAAATTTTGAATATTTAAATTTTCTGAAATTAAATTGACACAAATTTGCGTAGGCAAAAATAATCAATATACACTAATCATGCACACTCATCAGTGATACAGTGTATTATCTCTGTTTAAACAGTTACATTCTGTTAGTTGATATACAACAATAACATTATAATCATATGTTACTTTTGAAAAGTCATATCCATTTTTGACATTAATCACGCATACCAAATATCATCAATTTTTTAAAAAAAATCTCTCATTTACAAATACAAACTTTCTCTTAATTTTTTCTTACTTATCAATTCATCCCACAAAATAAAACAAATGAAATCCAGCTCAAAACTGCTGAATGTACCTAAAAAGCGTAAAGTTGCGTTTCGTTTGAGAGCAGAAGAGAGATCCTGAGCCCCGTGATGAGAAATCTGATTGCTGCGTAAATCTAAAGATTGTAACGAAGAGTTACCAGATAATCCTTCACAGAAAGTTGAGAATGCCGATTCTATTAAACCTAACTCATTCCACTCTAGACAGAGGCTAAAAATGACGAATAAAATGTATAAAACTATTCCGTTTTTTAGTATAAGATGCAAGTTCTGAACTCATATAATATTCAACAAATATATCGTTAAATCCATTTAAATATCCATTATATCCATTCTTAGGCACTAATGATGAAAGCTGCTCTTTGTACTCTGAGGTACATCTAAGATGTTATTCGATATTGATGGAAATTTAAATAATAAATAAATATCTAACTGATGATGTTGTTCACAAGTTTTTCATTGTAAAAAGACAACAAGCAGATATTAACACTTAATTTATCGAAGTATCTGCAGCAGAATTCCATCTATAAGCAGATGCCCTTTCAAAGTCATAACGCATTGAAGTAATTGTTATGCATACCGAATAAATGTTTAAAATTATTATTAATTCCAATCTCATCATAACAAAAATATAATAAAATAAAAAATAAAGAAAACATATTATAATAATTTACAGATTATTCAACATTTTACCAAAAAAGTTTTGTATTCTGACGAATCATTCGCCCGACTATTTCAGCAGCAGCTCCGCGAATAGAATTTCCCTGCAATATTAAAACGTCTAATTTAACTTCATTGAAACTCATCCAAGATCTTGATTAAACACGGTTCACACCGGGCGCTCTGTCAAGCGCTCTGTCGGTCGCTCGGTCGCAGGTGTGGATAGCTTCATGCTTATAGCAGTGTTCATTTTGCTTCGTGGATCGAAAAGTCGCACGTCTAGCCCCACGACTTGAGAAGCGAACGTGCGCATTTTTCTTCTTGAGTCGAGGGGCTAGCCCCGCGACTTTTCGAATCACGAAGCAAAACGAACACTGCTGTAAGCATGAAGCTATTCACACTGGCGACTGAGCGCCTGACAGTGCACCCGACAGAGCTCCCGACAGAGCGCCCAGTGTGAACTGTGTTTTATCATATAAATAAGAAGTAATAGCTGCACATGGTAGTAAGTTGCATTTTTTTATTGACTCTATATACATCAACAATTGAAATATAAAGTAGTGCATAATATTGAATATATCTGAACATTGCGAGTACGGTACATAAGATAGATCCGTCTAGCTGGAAGAATTTATGTTTATTTATATATACTTATGTATATATAAATGTGTTTATAATATATATATTTATACTGTTTATAGTTTATATTAAAATTTATCAATTTCAATATAAACACGGAATTTAGATTAAATTGATTTTTAATGTAAAGTCCATCAGTGATGTCTATGCAATAGCCTAGGAATAGATTTCAAATTAATATCCTTAACATACTAAAAAATGTAGAAAATATTATATGAAATAATGCCAGTCAAATTAGAACATTTTTACAGCCAGTCACTCCAAATGCTTCATCAAAAAATGAAAACTTGAGATAATTAGATATTTCTTAACATTATTAAGATAAAGTTTTTCTTAAGATAATTACACACAATATGCACCTTGAGATCTAGTCGCTTGCAGCCAACATTTTCTGTCATACCATGACATAATACTCTCACTGCTGTAATTGCAACAGAGAAAGAATATAAAAAACTCAAATATTTATAGATATTAAAGAAATTTAATATTTTACGAATAGTTCGGATGTTAACAATCCAGGTTCAAATCCTGAAAAGCTCACTATTTCTCTACTTGCTGCACCCTTTAGTAAGACTCTTAAATTAACAGCTACATCTGAGACATCGTTATAATACTATAATCCATGACATTAAACTTAATTATTTCAAAAAACTAAGTTCAGATGATGATTATGATGATTAGACAATGATGTTGATTGACCTTCTTCAGATAATGAACAATCATTAAACTTTATCTCCACAAATGCTCTGTCTGATGTCAACAACTTTGATAGAACTCCGCAAGTTTTAGACGAGAGACTGAAAGTTGAAAGATTTAAAGTGTACCCCCCACCTTGTCTTTGATTCTTATGAGCACTGAAACATAACATTACATCCATGTAACATTTTATAGAAAATACTATTTGAAGATATTGAATAATATCTTCAAATAGTATTGAATAATTTAATTCAAATAATATTTAATCTAATAGAAAATACTATTAAAGATATTAGTGCAATTTTAGTTATGGTTAAAAGTCTATGAAAAGATTACGAAACTGAATTATTAAATTTTTAAATAAATTTTAACAATTCATTTAACAAATGGTCAGTTGTTAAATTTGTAAACTCTTCGTAATAGTAGAATTTTGGTATAAAAATCAAATGTTTTATTAATAAAGAACTCACAGATCCAGCTGCTTCAAAATGCAGTCTTGTACTTCTATACGATGGTCCTTGCATTGTCGTTGGTACGCTTCTCTGAAATCTTGTATATCAATATCCATGATTAATGTCTGCTATGAGATACAATAAAACAAATATATAAAAAATTATAAAGTTATCTATACATACAGAGCATAGAAATCTTTGTATTAAAGAGATTAGCTTTAAAAATCATGTTTTATTTAGGCGACAAAATTTAAGACACTTTTTTCATTTTCTGGTTGCTTGTTTAAAATTGTACTATGTTAATGTTATTTTAAAATAATTTTCACAATAATAAATCTTACTTTTGATTTAAAGGATTTACAAGTTAATCACATGTGATACTTAGATATGGATATTTTTCAGTGAGCGAAATTAAATAGAAGGGGGGATTAAAAAATTAACGGGGTATAATTAACTAATGATAATTTATCTTTTGCAAAATATGCATTAAATGTAGTATTATTCGAATATAGACAAAGTCTAAAAGCAATAAAAAAATAAATACCTCAAAAGCATGTCAAGACTTGCAAAATATACTATTTTAACCAATATGATCACAAAAATTTTAATCAAAACCAACAGAACTAATATTGAATAAAATTTTATACGACTTATAAATAAAATAAATAAATAATTTATTAATTATAATTAATTATAAATAAATTTAATTAAAAAAATTAAATATTAGCGTCTATAGATACAAGTCTTATCAGCTGTTCATTCTATGCGTTAATTTCCATTAACTCGGATATACATCAAAATTGAATCAATACCTAAAATAAAATTAAATGTAACAAATTAAAGCGCTTAGATTATATTATTTATTCAACAATTCGATTGATGTTACGCTAAATGTATTATTCAAATGCCTATGCTAAAATATTTCGAACATTTTTTAATTAAAACATATTCTTGATTGAGTAGAGTTGCATGAAATTATAGCTTTGGGAGTAAATAATGATTAAAAAGCTGTTCAAGGCATGCAATTTTTCTGTAATTAAAAAAATATCATTTGTAGTGTTAAACGTGTTTGTTGTAGTCGTACCCCTACCCACCCCACCCCCTCCCCCCTTACAGCAATTTGTGAACAAATTAATAAAAATTGCAAGTGGAGAGTAATACTGCTTTTAAAAGGTTATTACAAATGAGATCTCACTTTGGCTAAATCCTTGCTAAGATACGATGTAGCCCCTTGAAAAGCAGATGCGAAAATAGAGTAAAACTTTTCCTAAGATTTTTTATTTAGTTAACACATATATAAGAATACTATAAGAATTGACTATATGATATTATTATGGATTAGTAATTTCATTTTATCAAAGATTTAAAAAAAAATTAAAATAAATATTTATATATGTACATTGTAAACAATGCAAATAATAATATAAGATTGCAAGATATACAATATAAAATGTAAGATAACAATGATATATGACTGCATTGACGAGATGAATACGCTATAAATAAAATACCGGTATTGCATTAACTAAATAAATACAATAATATATTATATGACTTCTGAAGATTAACTTTTTACTAGAAAATAAAGTTTAAATTTCACTTATTTATGCTACATTTGCCTAATGAATTTCAATCAACAATCACTGCATATAAGTATTATATCAATATCATCTAATTTATTTAATAAATTGATTAATAAACAGTCACTAAAGCATCATATTGTGTTACAGCTCTCTGTTTTTACTCTTTCACAAACTTCACAAAAAAATGAGATTTCCGATAAAATGACAAATAAATTAAATCATAGCAAAAAATGCAATACAAAGAGTATTAAATATAATATATTAAATGTAATAATACGTAATAAAACGGAATATAAATATTTATTATCATATATATTTTGACACCGTACCAAAATCACGAAATACGAAGTTTATAAAATATCTAGAGAAAATCTTAACTACCAACTAAAAATGATAGTTTCTATCAACTTTAATTTATAAGAAACACCACAGAATTTTTTCCCCCAGAGCCCCTATCCCATCCCCACAATCCCATCCCATCCTTATTTTAAAATGCGATTGTTTTAATTCTTGCATACCATTACTGTAACAAAACAGATTTATTTAATAACAGACTGATTCTTATAATCGATATTAAATACTTAACATTATAATTACAACTGAATAAATATTGTGAATTAATTGCATATTCATGTGATGGATAGACACATATCAAACACCATCCAATTATCGCTCTTTATCCAATAATATCATCAAAATTTGAACCAATTTCCAATAAGGTCTAAATCTTAATAACAGACACTACTAATAGGAAAAACATACATTACAAATCAAACTAGAACATCGAATATGGAAAGACTAGTTTAAAACAAATAAATAATCCTATAAATGAATTAAATACTAATCAAATAAACGTAAAAATTAATCGTAATATTAGTCGTAATTATCTAAAACGTTTGTCTAGCCGTAGACTTCTTGCAGAAGCTGACAAGACGGTGTTTTTGTATTCTGAGCTTCTTCATATAGCCGTGGATTACGATAGCTGCGTGCTTGCCACATTAAGTTTTCACCTGTTAAAATATAATATAAATAGATTATTACATATAAATATTCAGTATTTCATCATCATCCTCATATAAATATTTGTAATGCTTTCAAACTGTTTTTAACTGTTTTTGTACTGTAATTAAAATTCGGGTGTATTTTTTTTAAATTTTTTGTTATGCTGTTGTAATGGCATGCAAGAGTTGAAACAATCGCATATTTTTACATGATGTACAATGTTACAGTTAATAATTAAAAACAAATGGTTTAAGACACTCTTAAATTTCACAATAACTAATCACCTGCCGCTCCCTTTATTACAACTCTTTTAATTATTTCATTGAAAAGTTAAAATAAAAATTAAATACATTTTAAATAATATACAAGTAATATATATATATATATTATAATTATTAAATAAATCAATAAATTGATGTTAAAATATATGATATATACTATAATCCACTATTTCATTTTACATTAATTGAAAATAAATAAAGATCTAATCATTTTATGCAGCAATTATGCGTCATTACAATTTATTTTCTGTTATATGATTCATTTTCACTATGTTCATTTTCACTATGTTCATACGAATAAATTACTGATCATCATTTACATTATTTCAACTTACGATAGAGTCGTTCCTTGTAGCAAGCAGATCGTAGATTAGACACATAGTCTTCCTCGACCTGAGCTTCAAGCCTGTGTAGGCTGCCTTTGAATGTAGCGGAGAAGTCAGATTTTACAAAATATGTAACACCGAGATTAGCTGTCTTTCTTGAGGTATCATATTTGCTGCGTTGAAAAAAGAGAATGTAATTTAAGAAAAGAATTGAGATAAATTTCATAAATATAATTAAATAATTTTGTAAATGTAACTTGCATATAAATGTAAGCTTCCTTAAACTTAAAACATTAACCATTATTGCAGTTAAAGAATTATAAAAAAAACAACTGTAGTTAATGAATTAAAAAATCTATTAAGAGCAAAAAACTTCAAATTTCTTATTAACCAACTTAAGAATAAAAATTCATTTTATTAATATAATTTAAAACTATGAATATAAACTATTCTTCTTATCTAAAAGTACAGTGACTATATAGATAAAAATTAGAAAATTGACATTTCAACTGCAGCTAGAGTTAACTATAATTAAAAAACAATAAAAATCATTAGACATAATTATTTCAAGCACAGCCAGCAATAACAACCACATCATTCTTAATTTCAGTTATTTATAACATTATTTGACCTTTAAATAAGCCTAACATA
Organism: Oconnorella tubifera; assembly: GCA_034700105.1. Taxonomy (NCBI): domain Eukaryota; kingdom Metazoa; phylum Annelida; class Clitellata; order Enchytraeida; family Enchytraeidae; genus Oconnorella; species Oconnorella tubifera. The sequence continues at coordinate 34,560 of JAQIXG010000142.1, forward strand.
ACTGGACTTAACTTAATTTAACTAGATATATCTCAAAAAAACTGAACACTCATGCAACAAAGAGAAAATATTTAGCTAAAAATGACACTAAACTTTCTACAAAATTCAAATAAATCAAACTCACGCCACATGCTGGAGACTATAGAGAGCATCAGTGGAGAGAAGATTACTTAGCATCATAAATACAACTATGAGCAACAAAGGAATGAGTCTAAGCATGCTAGAACCATCCTAAAAGTCAACAAGAAATAAAATAAGCAACATATACGAACGTATTGTATAAATCCATTCGAATATATAAATACAACAAAAAGACTTGCACAACAGAATAAACTGTAAAACATAAAACCAATGCTCATAATGTGATATTGATAGATGTCTATAAACAGTATAGTTTGATAAACAAATCACCATCAAAATCAATAGTCTCTTAGTAACAATAATGCATATAAATTGAATTCGTGTATAATTTATTATAATTATACACGATATTTGTATTAAAACTGTATTGGCAATATATTATTTTCACATATTCCTGTAAATATAGATTCCATCGTAGCAATTTAATAAGCATTGCAACCAATTTGAGCTGGAATTACTTGCTTATATTACTGTTCAACAATTAAATGCAAACAGATTTCTGTTTTCTACACGACTCAAATCCAAACAAAAATTGTAATCATAGAACTAAATTTATAAATCAAAAACTTAAAATACAAGTTTATCATTCAAAGTAAACATTAATGAGTAAGAATAATTCACAGCTACGCAATTCACGACTAAATTTTGACACAAGCAAAATGGCTAAAATATCGACAAAGCTAATTGGCCAATCATGCTTCAAGACAGTCCCGTTGGCTCACTGCGACTGTCTGACAGTGTAGACTGGCTCACTGGCTATAAAAGCAGTTAAGACGGCAAGCAATACGAGAAACATAATAGGGCCTAGTTGCAACAATGCTGCGTAATTGGACTGAAAGAAATATTTACACGTATAGTCAAAAATTGGCTTTAAAAATTAATGCCGTATAAAGAGATACATTTGTAATAAAATAGATAAATAAATTTCTAATATAATTAACGCTAAATAATATTATAAAGAGCCATGAAAACAATTATTAATTATAAATAATTATTAGCTGTATAGTTCAACTGTAATCAATTCAGGATTATAATATATAGCAGCTAATTTAACATCTATAAAATGAAATTGAACAGAAATTATTTTCTTCTTCAGGCATGATCATCATTCCAATGCAACAGTAGCATTATTATTGGTTTCTTGCAGGCATTCATATGCTTTATATAAACATATTAAATTTGTAAAAATTGGCTTGAAACAAACAAAAACACTACATTAAGCTTGATTAAGAATCATTATTATTATCACAAATAGCTTTTTCAACAAAAATAAATTAAAATGATATAATTGATATATATGATATTTAGATCCAAAACCGAAAAATAAAAATTTGATATCACTCAACATTAAATTGCCAGCACCAATCGCTCATAATTGCAAATATAATGTGCAATGTTACTGTTTAAAGAATAAAACAAATACATATTTAAAGAATAAGAGAAAATGTATTTTACAATAGAAAAGAAAGACAATTACATCATTTGTGTGAGGATGCGGATGTCTTTGATGATGAAACTGTTGCCTCTGAGGAGGCGCATGAAAAGTTCGAACTCTTGGACCTGATGCTATAAACAGAACTAATCATTTATAAGGTACGCTGACAAAAAACTCAATACAATTACCCGACAAAATGACCCTATTAATTCATTTTGTTTCCCCAACTAACTCTAAACTTTACCCTAGCACTAATCCTAACTTCAATCCTAACCCTAATCCTAAACATAGCCCTAGGAATTAATAATCGCGATCAATTTGTCAGGAAAATTTTAATAAGTCGCGTATTTATAACAATGCACAATAATTATTATATAAAGCAATACGCAATACTTTGTAATAAAAATATTAAAAGTCTATTTCAAAAATAGATATCTTACCTGTTGCTGACTTTATTAATAATTATTAAATATTAACGCTTGCAAGATTATTGATCGCTTATTGATTACATAAACATGAAGTCTAATTAAGAAAGTAAGATATCAAAAAGAAAAAAGAATAAAAATATCTAACGAAATTCAATATTCGACAAACACATTCTCATCAGATAGTTGTAAATTAAAAATATGAATTAATATTCAGGGTTGGTTAATTAAACCAAGTAAAAATTATTTATCAAATTAATACATAAAATGATAATTTTTAACAAAATAATAAACACGAAATAAAAAAAAACCAATTAATAGTTTCAAATGATAACATTAGGTTCTATTTAAAAGCATAAATATATTTATAAGAGATTACAGTATACAATACCTGCTTGAAAAGCAGTTCCGAAGAACATATTAAACAATTCCTCAGCGGACACATCACCTAAATAATATGATAAAATATTAACAATTACTCTCAACTTTAATTTCTGCCATTAAATATCCTTCCGGTGCTCCTGTGCCGTTAAACAAAAAAATCAATAGAATAAGAAATAGAATAAGAAATAGAATAAGAAATAGAATAAGAAATAGAATAAGAAATCATACAAAAAAGAAATCTAAATGAGTATTTATAAATCTTTAATAACATCTATAAATACTCAAACATAATCTAACAGATTAAATCGAGTATTTATACCAAACTTTTTCACAAGTATTTCTGAAAAAGCTTGGCTCACTTGTGAAAGAGTTTGAGATCAACTTTTTCTATGCCAAACGTTTTCACTGCTTCTAACTTTTTTACAAGAAAAACTATCAAGCTTGCTAACCCTCAAATCCCCTGGTGTAATCATATTCGCGATAATGTCGCTGAGTGACTGGGGCCTGTTCTTCCTCACTGCCAAACTGATCATAACGTTGTCTCTTGTTGGCGTCATTCAGCACAGAAAATGCATTACTGATATCTGAACATTTTACACATTCTATAAAATTATAATGACTGGAATTATTAAATTATAGTTCTATATTAATAGCAAATTAATAGCTCTTTCCTGCAGCTTAAAAGCATATAGGAATAAAATAAAGTTATGCCAATGTTATATTATGAGTACATTATGTAATATATTATTTCATACCATTGATTAATAATTAATCATTACCGATTCATTAAAAATTTTAAAGATGATATCAATGACTATATAAGCATATACATAATATTAGATGTATATCATTATTGCACTTTCTATTATAAATTACATCACTCGTGCTATTTTTTAATTAATAAAGACTTATTTGCAGAATAATTTAAATCATCAAGTAAGAAACTATACTCTAAGTTTCCAGTCTCAACATTTTATAAATTTAAACTTTAATTTACGAGTGCTTTCAAAAATATGTAATTACCTGTATATTTAATAAACATAAATAAAAAAAATATTACAAATATAAATGAAATAAAATATTCACTCTGCGGCTTTACTTAGAATAAGAGTAATTGCATATTTCAGTTCAAATCAAAAGTAACACGCAATATACAAAATCTCATATTTCCCAAAAAACTAAATCCTACCCTTAAAAGCTTCCGTGGCCCCCGGGGCATTATTCTTATCGGGATGAAATTTGAGCGCTAGTTTCTTATACGCTCTCTTTAAATCATCCTCATTGCAATCTTGCGCAACACCTAGGATCTCATAGTAATTCTTGCATTTACGAATGCTGCAATATCGATTATAAACTACGCTTTCACATAGAGAATGTATTTTAAATTATTTTACAAAGCTTAGCAACCTAAATTTTTATTTTTAACTGATAAGCCTATAAACTAAAAGCTACAATAATTTGATATAGTCGGCCTGAAAACAATATAATACTATTTCAATATTAATTACACAGCATCATCTTTAATTTGCCACGATAAATATTCATGCAATAGAATTTAATCAAGATTATCTGACACTTAATAGATTTTTTAATAATATATCAAATTTATTTACTAGTTGATGCTATAATTTTCAATCAATTCCCTTGATTGCAACATTATCACACACGAGAAATTATATATATTTCCATTTACTTAATATCAATTACTATTTTAGAAATAGGCTTTAAAAGTACAAAAAATCTGTACAAAACAGAGACAGGAAGTAGAAATAAATACTTTTTAACTGCGTCCGTTTGTTCCTCCGTAAAGCTTCTACCGCTGTCATCAGCAGATTTACCCTGCCTTCTCTTGGCCTCAGTCCCATGGGCCCCAGGCATGGACCAAGTTTTATCCTCCTTACTGAATGTACCAGGACTGGCTCCGGTCATATCGTTCTCAGCCCTACTGCGCGCTGAATAGATTTCTGCGATTAACTCTGCATCGCAATAATGAATAAATATAGCACCGTTGAAAGAACAAATGAGGAATTAGATAAATTAAGTCTCATCGCGATATTCAAACTACAATTGAGCAATTTTGGTTAAATTAAATTGTTGTTCTTCTATAATCGCTCATTAAAAATGGCCGAAATTACCGACAATTTAATTATCAGACATAAAATCTTCGACAATTTCAACTATGTCCGATTCGTCTTGATAACCCTAGTCATGACTTTAACTACAACCATGATCCTAATCCTAACCCGGGTCCCCTTCGGTTACGCAGCTCATTCAGTTTTTAGAATAAAAATGACACCACATATATACGTTTGATTCGTCTCAATAAAGCTAATCATGACTCCAGTTACAATCTAAGCCAAAATTTAACCCTAAACCATCTCTAACCGTAACTCGGTGAGGTGTGAACCGAAGGGGAGCCCCTAACGCTAAACCATCCCTTACATTAAGCTACGAAACCGAAACAGACCTTTAACTTTCCTGCTAATGAAGATTGCCTAATATTTACCTTGCCTGTTAGGGAAGATTTCCTACCTTTAGCTCGGCTGGTAGGGAATATTTTCTCGGCCCTGGTGAGATAACGTAGGGCCTTGTTGCCGTCCCCTGCGTTGATATATTTGAGTGCGAGAGATATATACTGATTAGCTTCCTCCCTCAAGCCGTCCATTTAAACATGGTCGCATTCCATTTAAACACACGTGATAAACAATTATTTTAGCTTCGTACTTGAATTTCATTTAAAAATTTATCCTTCAAAGGGATCTCCTAACTTTAATTTATGTTAATTTGCCAGAGATACTAAACTCAATTACTGAATTCACTGTGAAAAATATAGAGATTTTTTGATTTTCCTTTTTTTGATTTTCGAAAGTAATTTGTATAACAAATATTGAAATTGGTTTTAAGCACTCACCTGTTCTTTTGAAAAAAATAACGACTTCCTTGAAACTAAGTCACCCAATATCTTCTAATAAAAATATATTTTTTATTCAAGTATATTTCTAGTGTAGGCCTACTTGTTAATACGATGTACTTTGCTTACATAGGTAACAACTTTTGAAAATTTTGTGGTTTGCTGCCCACTGGCGTCGCAAAGGTTTTGCAACGGAAAAAAGAAAATATCTCAATTTTTATATGACCTTTTTTAGCTTACTTTACCAAAATTTTAATGTAATAACCTTTGTTTCGTTTTTTCCAAAACTTTTATGCGATACTATTATTTTAGCTATGTCGTTATGTCGGGGCCTTTATGTCGAGGCAGTTTTGTCGGGGCAGTTTTTTCGAGGATTATTTTGTCGGGGCCCTTTTGTCAGAGGCCGTTTTATCGGTAATGTTTTGACGGGGGTATTTTTGACGGGTACCGTTTTGTCGGGGGCCGTTTGGACAGGGAAGTTTTGTCGGGGCCGTTTTGATGGGGTCGTTTTGTCGTGCCACCCGCTTGCGGTAAATAGTGAATTGTTTTATTTTCATTCGGCAGATGGCGCCACCAGTAAAAACAATTAAAAGTTTTCTTTTAATTCGGCAGATGGAGGCGCCTGCAGGGTAGCCGGTAAAAACGGTCCCGTCAAAACGTCCCCGACAAAACGGCCCCGTGAAAAATTGTTAAAAAATCATTAAAAATTCGAGTTGGGATTCGGTTTAACTGCTTAATTTATAATATTAATTGAGCTAAATGAAAATTCTTATACATCGTTATTAAGTTTAATTATGGTTAATCACGAATTTTATTATTGAATCTAGTATTTTAGAAAGGGGGGCTGTGCATTCCCCCGCTCCCCCCATAATCGTCTTTCGTGGTGCTGACTGCTGAAAGTAAAGTCGAAAGTTAAGTCGTATAACTTTAAAAGTAATACGAAGTAAAACGTTTCCAGACGTAAAATTCTCATATCTTGCCATTTAATTACTAAATTTAAGAAGAATCATTTTTATGTTTGATAGTCATTTTGTGGGGGGATGAGGCCCCGTACCCCCCCCCCCTCTCCCGTAGTCGACGCCTATGGCTTCAAAAAATGTCATTGCAGTTTTTGAAATTCTTACCATTTTTACTGGTAGATAAAAAGACTATCTACATGTTTGGTGGTTTATACTACAGGCTTGCTTACATTATTAAATCGTCACAATATTAAACGTATAAACTGTTATATTTAACATTTTTGAACGAAAATTTTCAATACAATAAAAGCTAATAAACTCTAGGACAGGGCTTCAATGTTCTGCCTTCCACATTTACTGAATTTAAGATTGATGTTGTGATAATTTAAAAAAATATATAAGTTTCAGTAATAAGCCCTCTATTAGATTCGTATAGGACACAAGAGGAGTCATAATAGTTAAGTTTACTGACTCCAGGCTAATTTCTTGAATTATATTAACAAACTGAAGATAATTGAGCAGTTTTTTATGGTTTTAATTAAATTCAATTATGTATAAAAAGTGAATATAAGACATATACATGAAAATGTTTCTGTATTATAATATTCACCATTAAATAAACAACGATTATAAAGTTTAGAAACTACATTATATCAACATTATGACTACTGACAATAGTTAACGACGTATCGAATGACGGCAATTCATAAACGTGATCCCTCGATTTTTCATTTAGTTGTAACTTGTACCCAATATAGGGGAAATTACAAAGTCTCTTAGATCCATCTGGGCAAAATGATGGTCGCTGTATTGCACCACTGTAATCAATGAAAGCATTGTGTGGCTCGGACCCCGTGGGCCCTTTATCGCACCACTCGCTCGTGCAGCCGTAGTCATGATGCGATTGCTGCTCTGGTTTGTATCCATCATCCTGAGGAATTAGACCATTGAGTGACTTGCAGTAGCTTCCATCTGTCGCTTGTTCTTTAGTGGCAGGTACACTGTTTAGAGCTTTTTTACTGTGGATATTAAAACAGGTATAAAAGTTTGATTTGAATAAAACACTATGAATTTTTTGGTTTTTACTAAAGCGTTAGCACACCGTATCATTCCTTAAATTTCTTGTTTATAATTAGATGTTTTGTTCTCTACACAGAAATCAGTTACAATTAAATTTTAGTTACTAGACTTTTTGATATGTTGGTAAATTACAGAATGCAAAACATTTTATTTGTGTAAATTACTAAAAGATGCCCTACTTTTAAGAATTTTAGGTTATTTTTTATAGATGGCATCGTAGGCGCAAAATTGAGTAAATAATGTACATTACAGCATATTTGTGAAAAATGCTGTTAGAATATAGCACACTTCATTGCTATAATCGTTTTACCAAGAGTCCAAGAAAATAATTATTTATTTATTTTATTACCAACCGTCGCACGCAGAAAAGCACAACAAGCAGCATAGTGATACCAACAACCACACCGATGACAATTCCCAGACCAACGACAACAAGAATGCCTACAAAATAGATACAGTCAACACTTTAAAACAAATTTAATAGTAAGTTTTACTTTTAGCAATAGATTTATCTGATCAGTTAATATACAATCATAGCTAAATATGAGGCATTTTCAAGTAATAACGATAATCTCATCACACTATCACAGTCACTGCTGCATTATAACAAAACAAGCTACATCATGACTAATTAAGATTCGTTGACAATCAATTTTGCATCAGAATATTGATTTGCTAATTTATATCACATCAATGACAATCACTGGCGTAGGCAAGGTGGGGAGAGGGCTGTGGGGGTTATCACTCCTCGAGATCCCAATTGGAGGTATTTTTTATTTTTTTAATGTTAAAGACGTCAGTTTAGTTGTGAAATGTGGGGGGGGGGGGGGGGGGGGGGGGGGGGGGGGGGGGGGGGGGGG
>JAQIXG010000143.1:0-42668 GCA_034700105.1 Oconnorella tubifera
GACTGGATCAGATGCGCTAATCATTTTAAAATGATTAGCGCATCTGATCCAGTCAATGGCAGAAAGATTTGTTACAATTTGTTCAATTACAAGATTTGTTAAAATATTCTGCGTATATTTAAGCAATATAACATTACACTATAGCACTAAATAGTGCTATAGTGTAATGTTATATTGCTTAAATATACGCAGAATATTTTATGTAAATCATGTATTTTTAACTTGCTATTGGATTATTAAAGCTCTATGTTGAATTTATGGAATGAATCATCGATGTTTTGTTATAATCTAATTGATGTCTCGTTATAATCTAATTGATTTCTGCTTATTACAATCGTATATTTATTTTTATCCGTAAGCGAATGACTAGAGTAGTTTTTTTCTTCAGTATCATTCGTTACGCTACGACTGAGTCTACTTTGAAAGAAGGAGTTGATATAACCATCACTCCAGACAAGGCCAGCATTGAACTTGAGAGTCAGCTACTTGATAAATTCAAGGTACAGTTCTATACCGTGATCATTTTAATGGATTTACTCTATTTATTAATGTAAGCTCCTTAAGGATATGCAGACTGTTCATCAAAGGACAATTCATCGAGGCATAGTTTTGTATGACTTTTAGTCAAAAGACGGCTCATTTAGAAAACGTTTCAAAAATCTATTATATTAGTTAAGTAGAATTGGGGTGATAACTTTTGCAGTCGTCGGAATTCAATTATGTTCAGTTGTAGTTGATGTGCATTTACTTAGTTTAGTTTAATTTACTGTAGTTTAATTTCATTAGTTTAGATCAATTTTGTTTTCTATATTTTGTCTTCTTTTTTTTATTCTTGTAGGGTGTAATGCAGAAGTTTCTTCAGAATAGGATAGCTCTGCATGTGACTGCTCTCTATGCTGTGCAAGTCTTTGCTTACAATAACAACAGTCCTAAAGGTATTACATTTATTCTATTACGATTTGTATCTAGATATGATATTTTACTGTTGTGTTGTTTATATCTTATTTCTTTATGTACTTTTTCATTTTGTTAAACGAAGTAGTAATTAGCAGATTTGTTAGTCATATAAAGATAGAAGTCTGAAATGTATTGATTGTGAGTTGAGGTCTTTAATAAAGGTGATGTAAGTGTGATTTTTACATTTAATACTATTTCTGATTGTTTACCGAGTGATAATTAATGACATCATTTCAATATTCTGTCAGCTCTTATGGTAATTTAATTGATTTTGATTGTTTTGAGTCCATTGCTCTACCATTTCACCAACGAAACAGAAGCTTTATATGCAAATTCTGCATTTTGTACATTTTATTAACTTGCATAACCCGCTTGTTTGTAGGTTTACTGCTGAGAATGTTTGAAGGTCTTTATGATCTCGGTATAGTTTACGAGGAAGCTTATCTCAACTGGAAAGAAGAAGTCAATGAACTTCATCCTGGTAAAGGAAAAGCTCTCTTCCAGGTTGGAAATATAATTTACTTATCAATTTACAACTTTAAAATATAGCAGAGTAATTATTATTACTAATAAAACTTATTAGTAGTAGCAATTTTAATTAATTTAGTTTTAAGACAATAGGAAAAATTAAAAATTAAACTGCAAAATGAGTAGCTTGAGAAGTTGACAGGATGGCATAAGAAGGAAAAGAGATTCCTTGAGTTATTTAGACACAGCTTACAGAACATATATATTTAGAATTTTAGAATTAAATTTATTAGTTTTATAGCTGTTGGCGAATCCCATTGTTACAGTTTTACGCATTATTTCAGTAACTTGCTTCATTTTTTAATAAGACACTTAATTATGCAGCTATATCTAATTCTTTGTTCACAGTTTATTAATATAGACATTAACTAAAAAAAATCCAATTATTGAATAAAGTCATTGATGTGTTATTTGCTAGGTAAACCAATGGCTAACTTGGCTTGAACAAGCCTCAGAGGAATCTGAAGAAGAAGATTAGTTCATCTTTTCTTCAATAATTTATCTTCCTAATTTTCCGCAAACATTATAACTTCTTTAATTAACATCGTTTGAACTTATACATCGTTAAAACTCAAAATAGAATTTCATAGAAGATCGTGAATCGCGTATAATTAACCAGCATACATTGGTATTCTACCGCTGTTTTAAGATAGTGTATCACTATTGTAGTCTAGTTCGTTTGATGCAAGTCTGTAATGATGTTTGTTATATCAGTGATAGTAAATATCAGTTATCTAGTGATCGTTTGATATTGTTGAAACTCAACTCGATATAAATGATCTTATGTCGTAGATGCATTATAATACGATTGATGCAGTGGATTATTTTTAAAGATGAGTCGGTGAAAGTTTTTGGGGTTTGTAATATACCTCTTCAATAATTTCTTGAGGTTTCTTGAGTGCGCTGTGTAATCATGATGTGTATCATCCAACCCCTTTTACCTAAAAAATCATATATTATAGTTGTGATAAAATGAATTTAATAGCTAAATAGATTAAAAACAATTTTAAGTTATCCTTTTATGTCTGGATTTTATCTTCTAATTAATAATCTTTAACGTTTACTGAATGCCTATTTTGATTTTGCAGCCAGTTTTATATCGCAAATCCGTTTTTGGTTTTCAACAATGGTTTTCCAACCCAGATTCTTATTCTATTACGATGTCCTGTTGTCAAACTTTTCAGAATTTGAAAATATAAATATATATATAGCTTATAAATTATTATAAAACGCTTATCGTTTAACAAATGCCTGAGGAATGTTATTTATGATGCACTCTGTTTATGATATTAGCACTCTATTTTAATGAACTTAGTAAATATGTATCTTTTTCCGATTGCGTTTAATTACTTTTATTTAATGTACCGTGTTGTGGTAATCGCTTCCACTGTGTAGTTCTTATACTTTCTGCTTGCATTTTATGTTGTGTAATATGAGCTGAATGATGTATATTCAAAAATAATATTTTAATTATAGTCTGTGGTCTAAAACTCAGTGATTTTTTCAAACTCGCTGTGAAATACTTTAGTAATGTGGTTTTTTTCAATATTCTGAATTTATATTTTTCTTCCTGCATCATGCAAAATTTAAATATTTATCCGCCTTTTGAATTTATCCGGTAATAAATTACATTTTGTAAAAAATTACAATTTATTACATTTAGTAACGTCGTGAAAGTTTCGTTTTTGAAAATAGAAATTGCTATGATTTATTCGCATTAATTGTCCTCTATCTGATAATAGCGTATCAGTTGCGAAGTTAGAATCAATTTAAGAAAAACAATTAAAGATTAATTTTACTTTTATGACGTAAATGAATTGAATGTAAGAATCGTATTGTTAAACCACTAACATTAAGCTATTTCTTATAAATTTTCAAACAAAATTTAAGTTTTTAATGAGCGCTGTAAAAACCAGCAGTACAATCAAACACTAATATAATATTGTTTTGCATATGTTAAATTAATTCCAGTTAAATCATTTGAGGTAATCTTTTATTTTATGGCCAGTTTGATAATAGTTTAAAGTTTCATAAATTCTGGCAACGACTAATTAGCATATAGCACAAATGGTTATACATTATTTTATGTTAGTATAATGAAAACCATTGCAACAAATGTCTTATTTGTTTCAATGAAACAAATTTCAGATTTCTAGACTTGTGTCTTTTATACAAATTTTTTGCAGTTGTTTCATTATATTTCAATATAAAAGTTAATTCTTTGAAATTCAATTGAGCATCGATTGATAGCTTATAAATAGATATACAAATATTCAATAGTAGAGTTTCCATGTGTACTGTATTAAAGTAAAGTAGTCTAATTGTTGGATTCAGTACAGTTATTAACGCAATGCGTAACATGTTTACTAATAATCGTTTTGTGCTGATGTGACATTATCCAACAAACAAACGGTAAAATGTGCTATAATTAGCTTTTAATAGCATATGTAAGTTTTCCTTTGCTGCCACTGATGTAAACTTTCAAAAATAAACTGCAAAGAATAATTATAATTATCGATCTATAATGGCTTCATTTTATTTATTTACAGTTTAATATAACGTTATCAAATACAAGTTAATGTCTCATAATTTTATTGAAAAATATATAACGAAATAGTAACAAGAATTAATTCTTCTTGTACTTTGTTACAATTTCTGTAAAATAATTATACAGCATCTTGAATGCTAAGTATATGAATCAGGATATTGTTGTCCTTTCTTGTCAGTATATAGTGTTTAATGGTTTATGACAATATATTCAATATTTAATTCGGTCTTTCTTGAATTATAACGCAATTAAATTAATTACACTCATTTGAATCTTGGCAACACTGAACTTGTTCAATCAGTAATTACTTTCCTATAGACGAGTTTTATCTGTTCTTAAAGTTTGAGCAATTGTCTATCCACTGAAATAATTGTAATAGCTATTAAACTTGAAGCATCTTAAATGCATTACAAATACTTTTAATGGGTGATAAGTCCGATTGTTTTTGCAAAAATTATTTTAATATATGCACTTATTTCTTCAAAGCATCTGTTGTACCTTTTATCGATTTTTGATGCCACACAAACTATACTGTACGATTTGTTGTGAAAATCTTTTAATTCTCTTGGGTTGCTACTAATAATTTAAAATTTTAACACGGGATACAAAGTAAAATGAGTTTGTTTTATTGTATGAGTATTGTATTATGTTGTGTCTGTAGCGATGAATTAGTAGTATACTTAAAAAAAACCTTGTACTCACGGTTGTTTATTTCTCTCTATTACAATAACACAAAATATATTTACAACTATTTATCTTATAAATGATTTGAATTCGACAAAAATAATACTGCAGGAACAAACCGAAAGTTAGATGCAAAACTTTAAAACTTAATTATACCTACTAACACGCAACTTGTAAAATTATCAACTCGTTACATTTTGATAAATTGTTAACAAAATAATCAAATTATTGTCAGTGAAAAGCTAACTATACAAATAAAAAGAACGCATAAATGTTGCTATTACATTGTAGATATTACATTGTTCATCTGATTCAAACCTCTCAGTCGACAACTGCACATTAAAAATCTTGCGTCTGGGGCATAGCGCCCTCTTCGGATCAAATAATAAAAAAACAGCGTTTGAGCACTGGTAGCCAATGTTTACAAAAGATGGAAAAGCAGAATATTGGTTTTTTTCAAATATAATTCTAAAAGTTTACTATTTAAATATTAACTAACCTAATATAATAATTGGCTAAGTTTGTCTGTCTGTCAGTAACTCTATATATTTAAGCTATTAAGATAGATCAAAAAGTTCTCCATGGTAGCAATGAATCAAGGGTACTCAAATTGGATGAAATATTAGTAATATAGTTGAAATATGGTTGATAGTTGATAATAAAATGATTCTTCACATTTAAACATTTGTGTCTTTTTTCTTTTTTATGCCTGTCGTCTGACGGGCTTTGCTACTAGCTATTATTTAAGTTAACTTAAGTTAACTTAAGTTTTAAATTAACCACTATTTAAAGCTAAAAATGGATTTGCATGCGACTTATAAAATGTTCTTTACAAAAAAGTAATTTTAATAATACAAATCACAGAAACATCATTATAACATCCCGTTTACGTTAAAGTATTTATTACGATACTATGACTTCATATGAAAATTGAAAGCAAAATCTCAAAATCTTAGTAATTCACTCAATTCAGTTGACACATGAAGCGCGATAATGATTTAGAATGAGATTCAGTTTCATTCAAACTAAAAATAATTTCTCAGAATCTGAATTAAACTTTAATTAAATCTCCTTATATCAAAATAATAAATTGACCAGCCAATTCATATCTTACTAAAGAGCGGCATCATAATAAGTTAGATATTTGTAAATAATGAAATAAGATAATGACCAAATACTATCATGACAGCAAAAATTAAACACGGTTTCAATTAAATCATTTTTTTAACATCACACAAATTTAAATCCGTAACTTATTCAACTTTCTGCTCCTTTTCATCGAGAGCTTTTTGAAACTTCTCAAATTCTTTTTTACTGATATCATCAATTTCATCTTCAACCTGCAACAAAAAGATCTTTTTCTAATTGTATACTTTCTATACTTTCCTCATTAATGAATGATCCCATATAATATATACAGCTTGTATAAAATTAATAAATGTTAGGTTATCATTCACAAAGTCATTCTAGACATTAAACTTCAATTAAATATATAAATTAGATTGTACTTACTTGTAGCACACCCTGCACTTCAGGAATATAGAACTGTAACATGTTTTCCACACCTCGCTTCAAAGTGACAACTGAACTCGGACAACTAGTACAAGAACCCATCAACTTCACTTTTACTATTCCATCTTCAAACCCCTACAGAATACAAAATTATAAAAATAATTAACAAAAAAAAATTAATAGAAGAATCAGCAGAATTTTGTGTAATTGGTGAGCAGAAGCCAACAAAAGAGATTACAAAACAAAATTCAGTAAATAATCTTATTTCATGAATAATGTAAATTCATTCAATAAAAACATTAATTAGTAATTAATTACAATGCAACAGAAGTGGTTCTACCTTGAAGACAATATCTCCGCCATCGTCTTGCACTGTAGGTCTGATTCTTGTCTCTATTAATTCTTTAATCATATTTACTGTATCATCATCTTCAGATGATAACGCATCATCACCTGTTTCATATAACAATGATATTACATCAAATCAAAATCTTGTATTTATCATAAATGTAAAAACAAGTGTATATATATCATATAGAGAAAAGACCAAATAGGCCAAAACACTGTTACGCCTTTATATACTTTATATAAATCATTAAAATTCCAGCAACTTGCATAATTAAAGTTCAATTATTAATTACTTTGAATAATATCTCGATAATATAACATTAAACCTGCATCATCCGTAGTTGAGAAAGACTCTGAGACAACAGGCTGACCAGTTGTAAAGAAATCCATAATGGCAGCAAATATATCTGGCTTCACCACATTCCATTCAAGCTCATCATCATCCTATACATTATATAGAACAAAAAGTATGAGAACAAATATTAGATTTAAATTTAAATTTTATCCAAACTTGTCCTGCCACAAAGCAGAACTGTGTGGAACAAGCACACTAATTACGATCTCCTTTTTTACATATATATACCTTGAAATACTTGATATAAATCACCTGTATTCCTTCAATTAGCATAAATTTAACAGAAAATTATCATAGTGCTTTGTGTTAAGAGTCGAGACACTAGTTTATGCACTCAGTCAAATACACGACTATATACTGTATGCTGATGTGACATCAAGCGAAAACAGCAATGCATCAAAGGAACAAGAAATAAAGACACTTGGATGCATAACATTGTGATACTTTTTATCCTTCTAATCAAATAGTCTGGATTGCATTTACTCTATCTCTAAAGATGCTCCTACCCCCCCCCTTCCCAGTATCATAAGAAAAGTTTATCAAGCATCCGATGTTAACACACCAGCTCAACCATTCTCAGCAAAAATATCAAATGGTAAAAATCAAAACAACAAACACAACTTTCCACCATTATTTGTACAATAAAATAAATATGATACAATTTTAAATTTTAATCACCTACCTTTGTGACTGTAATAAAATCTGATCCAAAGAAAACTGCTTTGACTCCTTGTACTCTAAACAATGCCCTGATTAATCAAATCAACCTAATATTAAATATAAATTAACGCTACCTTGTGAAACAACTTTCATAATTCTGAGCATGATGTTATGTTAATAACTGATCTGGCTACATATGCTACAGCGACATTAGTACAATGCCATTGTTCACAAGGGTCATTCGCATACTTTAAGTAAATCCAGTGCATTTGTGTTCATTGATGAAAGTAAGTATAATGATATAATGTTTATTTTTGTTTCTATTACCAAAGCAAAAATGGAATATTGCACAATTTTTTCGTGGGCCATTAGTGACAAAAGTTACATTCAACACTGTAGTGCTAATAATCTGTGCAAAATAATAACCCGTGCATTGATTATCAATTAAATTAACTTAATGTTCAAATAACCATTCATGATAGAAGTCAAATCATTGCTATTTAATTTAGTTTTGATAAAGAGTGCAACAAGTCAGTCAACTATAGATATAAACAATACAGTATTCAATCCGAAAATCTCCAGTTTGCATTAAGAGCACAAAGTGTCTTATAAATCTTAAGCAATTTATAACAAATCATTTAAACCTTTAAAATATAAAAACGATAAGATTCATTCATTAAAACTTTCGAAAAGAGTATTTAAAGCAATTACTAAGAGAAAATTTCATACAATTAAATTTACTTAATCTATTTCGTTAAAAAGTTTGAAATGTAATTAATTTCTAACTTTGCTAATGGTGACTGTTGAGCAAGTTTAGCATTAGGAAAATCAATAGAAGCTGTATTCTGACCAAGAACTGGTCGACCTGGTAGAAACTTAACACTATTAGGGTTAGGAGTCTCTTGCATCTGAATGAAGAGTGAACGAGCTGAAACAAACAATGTACTAATAATAAATTTACATTGAAAAGATTTCAAGGAATCAAATAACAACAAATTAAGAGTTTGTATAGCAGAAATATATAAATATTAAAATGTATTATAATAAATGAAATCAATTATAAGAAGTCAGACTCTCAACAGCACGATTGACAATTATAAACACAAACATGTAGTAGCATCTCTAATTGAAGTATTCAAGATAACGAATGATACAAGGCTCTACTGAGAATACACAGTAAAGCATTTAGAGCAGATGTTACAATATATTTTGTAACATCTATCTTTTGTGACAAGATAGCGATAAAATGTTTTGAAAGAGATCATTAATTCTTTTAAATGTCAACTAGCGTGGTACTTAAGCCTCTTGACTTTCTTCCTCCTTTTAGCTGATGGAGAGTGAAAATCTACCTAATGGCCTTCAACTAGGTTAATACTACGTTAATATACAAAAATAACGAAAATACAATATACCAAATGACACCAGTGGTAAACGTCCGGACTCGCGGGGTAAAACTGAGGAGCTGGTGTTCGCAGAGATGCATGATAAACTTCTTGACAGTTTTAATGAATAACTGTGACTAAATCGCTCACTCAAGCCACCTCTGAAAGAAAATAATTATGCTTTATCAAATAGTACCGTAATAGCAATGATTATTAGAAATCAGGATACATTTTCTAAGCTTTCATCCAAAAATAAGTATATAACATGATGGATTCCAATTAAATTGATTAGCACAGCATAATTCAATTTCAATCGGAAAGTTTTATCATTAGAAGATTTTCGATTATTTAAAAAATGTAGAAAAGCTTCCAAAATTGTCCGTAATATTTTACAGAATAATATTTAAAACTAAAATGCAATATATATATATATATAAAATTGATAATATCAAAGTTTTCTTTAATTTGGAATGGAATAACTTTAAATTTGTTAAAAATCAATATAAATCATTTAACATTTTTATACACCTACAAACAAGAAGGATATAAACTAAATCCAGAAAGAAACCATATTTTTATCCACATTTTCACAACAAATATGCCAGTACGTCTGGAAAACATGGACTGTCATTTATCCTATACCAATAATAAAATAAAAATCTCACCGAATAAAATGACAAGATTTTTGTAAACATTGCCCAGCCATCATTATAGGTTTGGTGGTAATTTCCATTAATATTATTATCATCATTATTATCATCGTAATTATTATCATCATTATCATCGTAATTATCATAATCTGTGGTCTAATTATTGTCGTTTTATTACTCCGGCATACTAAAGGAATTGCAAAGAGCTTCGGAGTTCAGTACAGCAAGATAAACTGTACGTAACTTAAAACTTGATCAATCTGAAATTGATCAAAAAGGATCAATTTCAACTGAAGACCGTCAATTTCGACGGTCTGCAGTTTAAAAAATTATTTAATATAAGTTACCAAATAATTATAAAAGTGGACTTGATTTAATTATTAGGGATGCGTAGCAAGACTTTAGAAAAGGACTTTTATATCAATTTCAATTCGCATCAACAACAGTCACAATCCTGTCATTAATTTTCCTGAATCAATTTGTGTAAATATATAATCAAATCAGACATTGCTTTGAGGAGTGCAAATGTAATTTCAACTTAAACCCACAAAAAAACTAGATTACCAGAATCAGGAATAAATTCACTATTTACGAAAAAGTCAGCTACCATTTACAGAGTAGGACTTGCATGTTTGCATACTACAATTGTCGTTTTCACTGAATGTAAAAATTGATCAATTAAAATCTCATCCTAATTCAGCAAAAAACATTAAAGATTTTGTCTGCTCGATTGCTCAATTAGCAATATTGTTTAAGTAAAGGATAAACAGAGTAGTAATCTCTAATTCTTGTCATTAAAAACTAAAATCTTTCCCCCATAGCTCTTAAATTTCATGAAAATCTTTGTATCGACAATGTCAATAAAAATACGGTTATACTAATCTCGATCATATAAAAATTAGAATTTTATAAACCTCACAAAATATATAACTTTAAAATTACATAAAATTCATATTTAAATCTAAATAGTTCTCTTTTTATATCGTCGAATGATAGAATACGGCAACACAAAAATTATTTTTTAACAAATTCATGCTTATATTTAACACTATTCAAAATATTCAGTAATATTTATTTTAATATATTCTCTCGAATACAACTAATCAAAGTCATGAAATACCTAAAAGTCACACAACACAAATAACTAGATTCACTACACGTAAGACATTACTCCATATAACTGCATTTCATATTTATTTGCTCGGCAATTGTAACTAGAACTTGACGCAAATAATAAAAATGAGCTGCGTATATTATAGTTGTATAGCAAACATTGTTTTTCAACTGTCATTTGACAAATAAACTGTCACGCATCTAGCACTGATGTTTATGGAGCCTGGGGATTTCCCTTCTTGCCTATCAGTGACTTGTGAATGTGAGGAATCACACCTGAAATGATAAAAATAAAATAAAATTACGTAACGAAATAACCTACTATCCCAGCGGTTCCCAACCTTTCTGATGCTGTGACCCCTTGATAACATTTGCCAAGTTAAAAAAATTAATTCTCAGAAGGTCTCAGGCAACCCCTGGAAAATGGTCAGGCGACCCCAGTAGGGATAGTGACCCACAGGTTGGGAACCGCTGTACTAGCCCATTAGACAGACGCTCAACTTTACAGACAATAAAATCTCTCTTCAATCATCTCATACATACATTTAAACACTCATCTGATATAACTCTCAGTAAAATATTACACTGCTAAATATATGGATAACATCTCAAGTCTTTCAGAACAAATAGTTATATTTTTGATTGATATTCGCGCTAGTCAATACTAGTAAATGAGTCATCAATGCCAGTGAATGCTAGTCAACGCTAGTCATCAATGCTAGTGAATGCTACTCGTCAATTCGACTGAAAGCTATCAGTAATGCCTTCTGCTACAGACGCACTCATCCGATACATTCTACTAAATTGCATTCAT
The DNA here is from genome assembly GCA_034700105.1 of Oconnorella tubifera. Lineage (NCBI taxonomy): Eukaryota > Metazoa > Annelida > Clitellata > Enchytraeida > Enchytraeidae > Oconnorella > Oconnorella tubifera. The sequence goes on from JAQIXG010000143.1 coordinate 11,552, forward strand.
TGATAAATATCATTAGAGTTAACCCTAGTAGACATCAACTCCCACACTGACCTCCCCCAGCAATGGTCGCTTTGATGAGACTGTCCAGCTCTTCATCTCCTCTAATTGCCAGCTGAAGATGACGCGGAGTGATACGCTTTACTTTCAGATCTTTGCTAGCGTTGCCGGCCAACTCCAGAACCTTGTCACGATATCAAATACATACATATATAACAACAATGAGAACATCAGTGCTAGATATATAAGAATAACTCTAGTATATAAACATATAAGAATAACTAGAGTATTAGTATACAGTATGTGTATACTAAAAAGTACTAATACGTATATGCGTGTACAGTATTACTATGCACATATATATATATATATATATATTAAAATAACTATCCACCAGATGTAATGATGTAGAAAGTTTTTAAACTATTGCTGAAAATGTCCATAAATGCAAATATAAAAATATATATAACCATTCTCGAGGCAAAAACTAGCTAACATAATAAAATAAGAATAGCACAAGTTTTATAAAATTCAGTTATAATATTTTATACACATTGTTATACATGGAATAACATTGCAATAGTAAATCAAAGTCATTGAAAGGAGACGCTGCATCAAAACAAAGCGCCACTAATACAACAATCATAACATAAATAGAAATATCATAATACCTCAGCCGTCAGATACTCCAGAATAGCCGCACTGTACACAGCGGCTGTGGCACCCACTCGCCCGTGACTGGTTGTTCTTGTCTTGAGATGACGATGAATACGTCCCACTGGGAACTGAAGTCCAGCTCTGGCTGAGCGAGAGATTGCCTTCGCCTTGGCCTTGCCAGTATCCTTACCCGCTTTACCTCCAGCCTAGATACAAAGTATCATTCACACAATTTTCTTACATTTTTTCCTTTCAATTGTATAAACAATGTTTATATTGTATTGTTTGGATGTATGCTGAGTTCGGTATATACTATTTCAGTATAAACTTAAATTAATTATGGTTAGGGTTAGAAATTATGATTAAGATATGATTCTAAAGGGTTAATGATTATGGTCTAAGTGGGGTTTAAGGTTAGGATATGACTAGGATTTAGAAAAAAATTACGATTATTGAAATGATTTAATTAAGGTTTAGAATTAGACATTAGTTTGAATCGATTTGTACCGAAATCGTTTTTGTACCAAACTCGTCATAAATAACTGTTGGGTGTTGGTTTCGATTAGCAACTAATCTATAATTCAATTTATTATTTGATCAAATTTAAACTTTATATTATTATATTGTTGTTCTATATTAGCATCATGGATCCCAATTTATGTCGTCCAGGCCGTCCTTTATGCATTATCCCAAATTAATTTAAAACCCATTTTCTCACATAACCTATTTTCAGAATACAAAAGATCAAAACAATTAAAACGCCCGTGTTTATATACTCAATCAGCTTTTTACGCAGCATCAAAACACATCCCAACAATACAAAATAGCGCCAAATCAATATTCAAAACCTTACGGCTTTGTTGATGGAAACTAAACGCTAAACGCATAATCCATTAAAATACACACAAGATTACAAATAAAACGTAATAAAATGAATAAAATATTAAATATAACGAGGGGGAAAGAAGTAAAAAGGGGCGTGACCGGAAGTTAGGAAAAATTAGGTAAAATACCATTTTATGAAGAAATTCTTTTCTTTCTTACAGAACAAACAAGAATTAAGTAAAGGACGCGCTCAAGTCACGTGACTCAAAAAAGGTTCACTTCATCTACAGATTGGCAGGTTCGAATGAATCCAAAATGTTCTTATACTAATGATTTTTATTGATGTCTGTTCAATTGCATTGAATATTTGTATTGTTTGTATGCTTGTAGTATGTTTGAGTAGAGATCGATGCGCAGATTGTTAGAATCGCCGTTGAAACGAGGTCTTTTTCTTCCAATCAGTTTGTGTTATGGAAGTCCCTTGACTTGTGAAGATTTACTTGTCCTCGAAACAAGGTTCCTACGACAACGTTCTTACGACAGAGACGTGATATTTCAATGCGAGGGAACTCTCTGGCTATTGCTGGGACTTTGATATCATAATCATGAGAATTAGATATTTCTGAATCCATAGGCTTGAATTTGATTGTTTTGCTAGTTTATTTTATGTTTTAGTTATTGTAATTCATATAAGTAAATAATTGATAGACAATCACTCGGACAATTATTTCAAAATGTTAGTTTAAATAAATTGTTAACAATTTAAGCCAACCTACACAGTAAATGTACAAAACCGATAAATCCAAAATTTATTAACCAGTCTCATTACGAAGTTTTAATATTATTTAGTTAAATAAAATACGTAATCTGAAAAATAAATAATACAATCGCATGAAATTAATTTTTATTTCATTTTAATTAGTGACAGATAATAAATTAAAGGTTTTATGAAAATTCACAAATAAAACACAAACATGAGTATAGAACTTTCCATCTTGTAATATTAATGTGTCATAGTGTGTAGAAAGTGCTGCAGCTTTTAACACAGTCTACTAATACAGAGAATGTCAGAAAGTGTCCAACAGTCATTGATTAATTTTAACTAATATTTGATCTTGAATAAAAACACTAGTTGAACTTTGAAACTTGAGGCTTTGAAAGAGATTTTGCGTTACAACTGAACTAATACAATATCAGATTATTTATAAAATAGCATAAAAGTTTTTGCCTACAAATAATAAATGATATTATTGTATCGCTAATATAAATTACAATGCAAGTAATATAATATACAAACAACCTACAAAGCCATATATACCAATATCTAAAGCATAATATAGTTAATAAGTCTACTTGATAAAATCTCACAAAAATGAGTACTGAATAGAATTTGTAATTTGATAGAATTAATCGACTACAAGTTGTTCAGCATCAGAAGGCTCTACAAAAAACAAAATTTCACAAATTACTAATAGGAAATACTTGTATTAGTTATTACTAATACAAATTAAGACTATGTTAGAGGCTAATCAAAATTATTCAGTTTAAGTTTTAATGCACAAGAAAGTGGTGTCCTATTGGCGATATTCGGTATAATTCCAGTGTCAACCAAACACAAGCAATACTCAGTTAATCAAGATTGGGACTAATTAGGCTTACAAAATGACTTGTAAGAATTAATCGAATTGGGTTAATGTATTCAGAGTCAATTTGTCAAATCACAATCTAGTTTTACTTACAAGTACAGATAGAATTACTACTAAATGAAATGAAAAATGTATAAAAGTTACTCGTACTGTTAACTAGATGGGACCATGTATAGTCCTGAATGCGTACGTCTTGACTGATCCAGACGTGATGAAGTACATCAGATATAGTGGCTCTCATAGTAGGATCTGGGTGAAGCAACCACACCAGCAGCTCAAGAAGGTCTTACAGAAACAGAAAATGAGCAGATAAATCTATAATTTAGCTTTTAGCTTTTTAGCTTTTTCCAGTTATATGTTGTATTCATTGAATTGTTATTATATTTAAATTTTACCACATGTACAATGAGTTACACTGCATTTATTTGTAGTTTATATTCATTTGATTGCAATATTAAATAAAACATCTATCTATCTATATATCTAACTGAAGCTAAAAATTTATGAGAAAAACATTTCAATTTAAATTATAGACCATAATGCAACAACATGAAGCTACCATGACAATAAGACATTATAGTCTTACTCAGAAACCAAAAATACTGCAAAAATACTAAGAACTAAAAATAGAAGACTAAAATGCTACCTTCAGAGACTTCAAACGGTGTAGTGAATGATCCTTCAATCGACTCATCAATGTTACAAAATGGATTCTCACCAAATATTAAAGTGTACAAAGTTACACCAACCGACCACATTTCTAACTCAGGGCCTCTGTATCTGAGAACAACAGTGCATAATAACAAGAATATATAACATATAATGATATATTAAAATAACAGTAAATACAAATAACAGTATAGAAATAACAGTATAGAATAATCAGAATATTAAATACTTCCAAATATACCATAAGACCTAATGCCACCTCGTACAGAAAAACAAAACAATACCCAATGAGAAGGATAATCCATAAAAGCAAATAAACAATGATAAACTAAAAACATATAAGGAAAAAGACGAGATTTCACAGAAGAATGGATGGACTCTATACAAGATGAGATAGTTCAGAGAACAAGTAGCGGATCATTCTGAATAAATTATGCAGCAAAAAGAAAAGAATGAGAGAACTGAAGGAAGTTTATTACATTTATGTTTAACTTTATTAAATAAATAACTTTCATACAAATAATAAATTTCAGTATAAACAGACCTGTTTCCAAGCAGTACCTCTGAACTGCAATATTCTATTGTGCCGCAAAAAGTAGCGAATAGTTTGTCATCATCAAAGAAAGATGCGGATCCAAAGTCAATAAGTTTAACATGAAAACTTTCGTCAATGATGATGTTCTCATCTTTGATGTCTCTATGTACAATAGATAGACTCTGCAGATAGTCTACAGCTGATGCAATCTGAAGCAGCAAGCATGGATCAGTATAAAAGATAGATTCAAATAAGGTAATAAGTTGATAGACTATAAACAAGTGGGAGTGGGAGTTGGTTTGGTTACAATCTTAACGCATATTAATTTAAAACAATGTTTTTGATGAGTATTTTATTGAATAAAATTATTTATCAATTTTTATTTATTGGCATTGTACTTTATAAGTACAATGATTTGTACACAAGCTAGAACAAATCTCAAACTAACAGTGATTATATAAATAAATGTACAATCAGCTATTTCAACTACTACTAACAAACATAAATTAAAAAATATGTAATATTTTATATAGTTTTTACACTCTAATGATGATTTGAATCTATAATATTACCCAGTCGTGACTATCACATTCCAAAAGCATGAAAACAGCACCGTAACACATTGTAACTTCAAATTTATGCATTAAATGTTACAGTAAAAGTTTTATAAGACTTATTATTATAAAATTCATTATAAGGTTAGTGAAACTTTAATTTATTAATAAAGTCACAACCTGTCTGAAGATGTAACTAGCCAGAGGTTCGTCAACAGTCTGACTTGACTCAATAAATTCAAAAAGATCAATGCCACCACCGTGCTTCTCCATGACTGCTTGATAGAAGAACTCTCCTTCAAAATACTCCAACAGCTGCAGACATTCAACAATTAGTTAATAACTTTGACTATAGTGATTATATAATTTACATCTGTATTCTAATTGGTTGCACCAATTAGAATATAGATATAAATTATATAATCACTATATTTCAGTTACAATAATTAGAGTTCAGTTAATAATTGTATTTCAGTTACACTGATGACAATTAAGTTAATTGCTTCATTTTATCTACACTAATTACAAATCATTTATTAACTCTATTTCTGTTATTAAATGACAGTTTAGTTAATAACTATATTTCAGTAACAACAATAATAAAATTATTATTACCAATACGTGAATACATTCATATTTCAATTTTGCAACAGTTATAACTTGAATGAAATTGTTTATCGATGTCACATCAGCACAAAAAGACTACTTTATGAAGTATTTCAAACTGCAGTATATAGAAACAAAATAATAAGAACACCCGACCCAAAACAAAGCATGCAACAATTTTTGTTTTAATTAAAATAACAAAGCAATCACACGAAAAGGTAAACCAATTTCTTGTTCACAATGGATTCAAATCGCAACTGAGCTGGGATATAAATAAAGACATCAATGAAATGCAACCACTGACCCTAACTATGTTGGGATGTGAAAGACTTTCAAGCAGAGAAATTTCTAAAGGAACCTTGACACCATCATCTACTTCAATCCAACTGTCAGCCAAAACCTTTTTCTTCTTTATAAACTTGACAATCACCTGAAAACAATAATTATAATAACTCAACATCAATCTATGAAATAGACATTTTTATAGTAAAGCTATAGATAGATATATATACTTGAAGCATACATACATACATCATAAACGCTTCAAAATTTTATCCAGAAGCTTAAAATTGTTGAAAAATTACAGGTTTTCAAATTGAAGCCACAAATGAGGTTTTAAATACGAATGAACAATAACTTGTATTCGGTATAAGAAATAAATAAAAATAACACATCACTTTCCTCTTGTCCATCTCTCAGCCTCTTTGCTAATCTAACGCACCCATAAGCTCCCTTGCCTATACAAGCGAGTGTCTCATAACACAACCCGTACTCAACAGAACCAGCAATCAACTCGGTCTCTCTGTAACTCGTTTCGTTATCAGGCAACACGGGACTTGTAACCTAAAACGCATTCATTCGACGCACTGGTCTAGAGAAAAACAGTTATGAAAGATAAAGAGAATTTTAAAAAGCCAAGTTAATACGGTACACACCGTTTCGATAAAATCTATAATAGCTAGTACCATAAACTTTACAGATTAATCAAAAAAATTATAAAAATAACTAAATAAATTCGTACATGCTGGATACATTGAGAATAATTTATTAATCTAAAGAAAAAGAATGACTTCTCGTACAATATACTAAAACTATTGTACTTACTATTTCTTCATTTTCGCATAAGGCCTTCGACTGCACATCATCATCTTCATCATTATCATCACTATTATCACTCGGCATAGTTATAACCCTCCCACCACATTCACTCACTGACCGCTTACTATAACTCGGCAAATATTTCTCATTAAAAATAACTGACGGTAAAGTTTCTGCCGCAATTGTCTCAATACCATTTTGTTCTTTCCCTATCGAACTCTCCGACAAAAAAATTTTTGGGTTGCTAATTCTCCGGATATCTTCATCAATGAGAGAAGAATCAGTAATTGACAAGTTTATCACCGAATCAATTTGATGCAAGTCACTAATAGAGCCAGTCTTATTGAAACTAGTTAGAAAAGATTCATCTTCTGCAAGTTCAGCTAAAACTGAACAATCGCTAGAGTTGGTTAAATCTGATGAAATATTAACATTAATGGAACTCTCTGCATTAAGCGAAGTATTAGAAGATTCAATTACATAGATAGATTCTATTAAGACATCTAAAGTCGAGGCACTGCTGGCTGAATCATCACCACACAGAGATTTATCAGATTCAGTCGATTGGTTATTTTTTGGGATGATTAAATTGGATTTATTAGCGAAAAGAATCGATTTATTAACGTTTTCTGTTGGTTTAAAATTTACATTTGATGCTGTAGAATCAGATGAAGAAGTTGCTAAATATATTTTGTTTGAATCGTTGTTCTTTTTAGAGTTGATTTTATCAGAAGTATGGTCAGTGGAAGATAGATCAGCATCACTAGTGGATTCAAATGTTGTATTCTGAAAGAAGTAATAGCATAGGAGATCAATTTAAATCATAAGTAAACAGGATTTAATATATCTTAAATAAATTTAAAATAAATATAGCTTAATATAAAGAAAAAATATATAGTTTAGTTTAAATATAATTTGTATTTTTTGTTTCTCTGACCGTTGTATAATATCACATCAGCACAATTATATAATCAAATTTATCTATAACTGTTATATACTATTGCATTAAATAGCACAAATAATATTTTTGTATAAAAGAGATTTTTATGAAATCTAATGCAGAACATAGTTCAATAAAAATATAAAAAATATCAGGTTTATCAATTCAAGTATTTATTATAATGATACATTCAAATAACTTCTTTGCAGCTTAAGATCACATCAGCATAAAATGGCATTTAATGACATGTTGTGAATTAGATTTTCACAACTAAGTAATGAGAACACTCGACTCCCAATCAGTGCATTCAATAATTTTCACTTGTTAATAAAAAACTATACGTAATACTGAAGATAATTTTATTTTCGAATACTTAATCAATTAGCAAACATCACTCACTTCTCTCAGTTGTATTTCACTTAGATCGTGAGTAATAGAATGACAGCTATGTACACTAGATGCCAGAGTCAGATCAGTAGATTTACTGTCATAATTTTTATATTGATATTGATCATTAACACATTTGGATGAGGATGTATCAAAACATGAAATCCAGACACAGTACAGGTTGTTGTTATCTGCTGCTGTTGCCTTATTTACTTGGTATGTAATATCTGTCAACAAAGAGCCATGAAAAGAAATAAAAACAGTACATTATACAATTATACATACAGGTGTATAGTATACATGATATTGATCTACTACAAATTGACCGATTATTCTAAGATGCATAAGTGATGAATCTTCTATGTGGTTAAATGAATCTTCTAATGCACATCAAAGCATTTGATAAGTATCACTGAGCCATAAATTCAGTTATGCCTTGAACCCACATATAACCTAAACCCTATAAAGCTAACCTCTACACAATAACCCTTACTGCACCCACACCTGTATTAACCATTATTAATCGTGTATGAATCCGCCATTCATATTTCAAACCAATTCTAAAATTGGGCAACAGTTCCATTGAAAATTTCATCAAAATATCTCAATTCATTTATTTCCCGATTACTTTTAGAGAAATAAAATTTAAAAAAAGCTAACAATCCAAATATCAATATAGAGCAATACTAAATATAGTTTAAATTATACATTAAACATTGAAAACTAACCAACTAAATGCCCATCACTGTGTTTTGCATTTCCAAAATATACTCCTTCCTTGAATGAGCACTTCTGAATATTTAATTCTGTACTCAAATCATGTCTTTTGAGCACAGAATTTTGTAAGGATTTTCTTTTAGAGTTTTTTACTTTGTTACAACTGCTAAAAATTGTATCCAATGCAGTGCAAGGAGTTGATTCTGCATCTGGTAGACTTATTCTCTTGTTTGAAAGTACAGACAGTGGTGTAAACGTAATATTATTTGGTTCTGTAGTAGCTACTTGATCCACAATTAAGTGTTCTACTGAAAGAGGTAAAGATATATTCTTTTTTAAGGGTGTCGTTTCTTTAGTCAAAGAATCAACAACACCAGTATTATAAAGAGATGCAGGTTTCGCAATATTGGACATTTTTGTAACAGCACTGGAAGTAGAGACAGGTGATGTTATAAGTGACACTGATTTCAGAAGATCAACAGAAGATGTACAAGATACAATAGCAGAACATACTTCATTTTCAACGGATGAACTAATATCAGGCGATGCAATCATTGATGTTGTTACTACAGAAGTAATGAGAGAGTTTGACGCATCAACTGTTGTTAAATTTAAAGTATAATCACAAATGTTATTAGATGAATTGTCATCTAACATATTCAGTTTCTTAATATTTATTGCATTTTCAATAGCGTCATATTTAGAAATCTTATCAAGACATTTTTCTGTCAATGATAGATTTTCAGCTATCAAAGCCTTAGAATTACTATTATTATTTTGTACATGATAATAATCAACATTTTCTTTAGAATCACTCGCGGAATGACACGCAATATCTTTGTTAATATCTCCAACTGCACAAGGCTTCGGTTCTTGTTCACAATTATCACTGACATTTGATTCTTTTACACTATTCGAATGAACATTTACAACTTCATCAGAAGTTTTGATATACATAGGATCAAACTCTGATTTTGTTTTCTGTTGTAATTCATCAGAGAGTGCAGCATTACGAATGACTGATACTTCATTAACACCAGTTATATTCAAGTCAACTTTATTATTATTACCAAGACCAGGCAGTAGAACTGCATCATCAACTTTATATTTCTTAAAATCATTAGATATGTTTTGCAGGCAACTATCTTGATTGCCTATTTCACTATCTTTATCCACTAATGTAACCAAATCCGTAAATAAATACCCATCATCTACATGGTTTCCTTTTGAATCAGGCAAAACTTGACAACTGGATAACTTTGATTCTATATAGTCTTCATTCATCAAAAATTTATCATCAGAATCATCAACAACATTATTATTTATTACACTATTCGATGTGATTTGTAAATTATCAAGACATAATGTTTCGATGACTTCGTCAATTTTATCCTTCTCACTATGAATAGTGTCCTGATTACTTTTCACAAGAGGTTCTGTGATATCATTCTGATCAATAACCATACATACTTCAGATGCATTCTCCATTAAGCGCTCACTTTTTGAGACCACCGAGTTTTGATCCATGACTAAGTCCACATCTAATGAATTACTAATTTCAACGCAATCTAAACATGGCTTGTTTAAATCAACATCATGAATTTCCTTCAAATTGCTTGACCCAGTGTCAACGGTAAGGTCATTCAGATTCATACTGGAGTCATCAGCGAATTTTGGAATTATATCAAAAATATTCTAAAAATAACATATTTAAGAAAATAATGATCCAACAAATCAATATATCTATGTCTGGCTGAAATATATTTAAATACAATAATCTCTGAATCATTTTACATTATTTGTCACTCATTTCATCAACAGAAAATTTATCAAGTTCCTATATTATCACAGTAACTGATTCTCTTGATTTGCAAGATCTTCCAATCTAGTCAACACTGCATGAATCTTATCTTATTTTAACATATTTATTCAAGCATCATCAAATAAACGTAATGACACTGTAAATGACACTTTTACTGAACTAAGCACACTGCTAAAAGATGCAGCAAGTTCTATAAAAACTAACAACTTCAAAAACTCAAGCATAAGACCTTTGGTTTCATAGTACAATGCTCTAATAAGTGACTGGTAAATATGATTTAATTTACAAAATATAATATACCATATCAAGCAGCTGTGACTGTTTACGTCCAAACAATGTCTGCACAAAACCATTATTTGCACTGTGTATAGTCCCATCATGTTTAACAGTAACAAGACCACTCGTTGTATTGTACACCCATATTGTGGCTGTATAACTCTCAACATTCTTTTCAGTGTTACAATCAGGAATAACTACGTATAAAAACAGTAATAATTCACTTTAATTTTAAAGTTATTCACATTCACTTTAAAGTTATAATTACTTTAGTTAATTATATCAATACAACAAGATTAAGAACAATCTTATTTCAGTGCTATAGCGTAAAAATATAACACAATACATACGAGTACCACACTATATTGAAAAATTCCTGATGCAATTTGTATAAATTTACTGGTTATAAACAATCTAAAGATAGAAATTTTTTATTAAGATATAGTTAAACCAGTATGACAATAGAAAGTCAATTTTCTAATGACAACAGAAAGCCAATTTTCTAGAAGGGGATTCATTTATTGTAACTCAAATTGTAATATAAATTATTTAATAGCAAGAAAAACTTTTTATTATATAAAACAAGATGACGACGATGAAATATTAATATCACGAATCCTCCTACCACTGTGAGTTGAATCTCGCTGATTAGTAAGTATACTGACTGGAAACCTGTTTCCATCTGCACATAATCCAGTGCAAAACTGCTTGCGAATATCCTGCAAAATAAACTTTTATATTTATTTATTAGTATGTATATTTTGCTAAAAATTAACAAAGATTATAAATATTAATTTAAATTTTAAAGACTTAAACACTAAAAAACATTATACGCATGAAAAAAATATTTGTTTAAATTACAAATGCATTTAAAATCATGAGTGGTATTTGTATATATGCTTGCGGGTTAACATCACATCAGCAACATACTTAAAAATAAATAATTAAAGAATTTATTACTTTAGTGATAACGTTTTCTTTCAATGGAAGCATATAGGAAGGAAAGAGTTGCTGAAAATGTAAGCCAATCGCATCGCTTGGTTTAATAAAACCACACAACTGAGACGCTGCATCATCACATTCTAAAATAATACCCTGAAATAAATCAATATATAATTCTACAGAAATGGTGCAATATTATTTTTACAATTTCCATCGTAATGAAGTTGAAAACCAGTGCCAACAGTCAATTAGAGATTTATAAAATAATTCTAGAATTATTTTTATAAAACTCTTATTTAGATAATTTAGATAGTTTTTTTAAGAAGATATTTATTCTTGAAAGATTATTCTATAATCTCTGATTATAAAATAACCATTCTTCAGATCATCCATATAACATTAAACTAAACAGTTACACATACAAAAAGTGCACTAGATCCTTGATTTCAGAATAAAACTTTCAATATAAAATTTAAAGTTTACAAATATAAAAACGTATTATTTCTTTTAAAACTGAAATGTCTAAACACATAAAAGAATTTTTACCACTTGATTAAAGCTAATCCTAGCCACAGTTCGTTCAACTTGTTCCATGATCACCACACAACGATGCGATGCAGACTTGAGCAAGTGGGCCATGCGTCCTGATAGACCAGTATTTCCTACCGGTTTTACCCAAACTGACACAGGAATAAACCTACCTTCAAAATTGACCAGATCCATCTGTAAAATAAAAGTTGATATTTCATTAGAAAATATAAATAGGAATTATTTGTATACAAGAAACATCAACTGCAAAGCATAAAGTAAACAGAGAGAAAAAAGGACCTGAAAATAATTGTTTTCTGAGTTAAACATGAACACAATATAACAACTAAATATTTATATAAATGCAACAAATACAAAAATAAGAGATTTTTCTAAGTGACTTCATTATAAGATGCACTGATTACACAGTAAAGATACTTGACTATTTAATAATCAAAGCAAATCGTTTTATCAAGACTATCTCAAACTGAAATACATCCGAGTAAAATAATACATCACCTGCATAGCATTAGATGAGTTTAACCCATCTTGTAACCATAATCCTAACCATAATTTACTAACTAAACAACAATCAGAAGTAAACCCACCACTGTTCAGTAAAGCACTGCTTCTACTTAGTATCACTGATCTTGATTGACATTAGTTGCTGGGATAAAAGGGTCGGATTAATTACAAAGATCTCAGTACTAAAAGTAACTTTCATACTGAACCAGGATTAAACAAAAACTTATGAATTTATATGAAACTTATAACTGCTAACCACTTTTCCACATATTGAAGACACAGTTCCAGTGTTAATATCAAATAAACTTTCAGATAATGCAATCTGATCTTTTGATTTAGCTATCAACAGATCACTCAGTCTTGCACCAATCAATGTGGAAGAGCAGCCAAAGAGTTTACTAGCCACATCATTTGCAATCAAAATCTACAAAATAAGTCAACTTACAAGTTATTATAAATTAAGCTTTAAAATTATTTCTCTAGTGAAAGATATAAGATCTTAGATTTGTTTTGAAATATAATGAATAAGAGCAGTTGAACAAACATCAAATTTTCAATCACTGATAAGGCAGTTTTTAATTCTCTATTACTTCAATACAGTTTACTCAGATTAGAAAAACCGTTATTAATGCAGACAAAATGATATAACAAAACAATAATGCATATCAGCAATAAATTTACTATATTCTTTCTACTCTTTACGAATCATCATAAATTATTAAAATTAATACCAATATATTACTAAAATTAAATGTAATTTTAAAACAAATTACCGCAAAACTTAATAAAAATCCCTCACCGTTTCTAATAAATATATTAATTAAATATAATAAATATTTTAAATAACTTAAACCTTAGTCTTAAAATATAAACTTATCCCTTGTTTAACATAGCAGATTTTAATCAAATGTTTCCTAAACATCGCAACATTAAATATACCTCCGATGTTTTTGCATCAATTGTAAGCACAGCCTTCTTTGGATTATTAACAGCATCTGGAAATGATGCAACTACTCTATTTTGCTCGACATTGCTCGATGCATTGTGATCAGATAATCGTTTTCCACGCAAAAGTCTGTAATACATCCAGCTATCACCTGAACAATCACTCTCATTTGAAATCAACGACGTTCTTTTACCACTCCAGGAAATACAACTATCGTTACCAATATTAGACGACACGCTACCATCATACGAAGTATCGCTAACAGATGCATTAGATGCGCATGATATATCACTTGTATCAATTTTCTCTTGTACACAAGAACTTAATGATAGTTCTGTGATACTTTTATGAAGAGTTCTAGAAGGTTTAATATCCTGTTTTTCATTCAAAGAGAGTGGTGCATTAGAGAACCGGGAAAGAGAAACTAAAACTTTTGCATCAGGTTGTTGATTTGCAATTGTATCCAAGGGTTCGTTACTAACCAGTATATTTTTACTTGACATTTGATCGTTAACATGACAATGCATATTAAATGGTATTGGAGAATTCTCTACATATTCAAGCTCAAGCAACTTAAATGGTAAAGTGCAACTACTAGCGGAAATGTCTGATTTAAGAGAAATACAATTTTCAGCAAGAATAGATTGATTCCTTAATGAAGCCATATAGAAACAATATTGTGGCGATTATAGGATATTAAATTATCGCAATCAGTTATTCTATGATACTGATTTGTTGAACTTTTATGAACTTCTCAAAACTGCAACAGCGAAATAAACATTATTTTAAGTAAAACTTAATTTCATCCGTTTCATTCATTACTTTCAAATTATTCAAATATAATCTAGCTAAATACTTGTGAAGTACAACTACTAGGATATCATCTAGAACACATTTTTACAATAATATCTATAAAATCACAGTTTAAATTAACAATTTTGGATTACCAAAATCATCATATTTTTATCAAAATAATGCATAATGCGAGCTCAAATTTCAATGACAATCTAGTTCAATAATAAATGCATACAAAATTTAAAAGCTGGAATAGCGGCTGCTATTTTCTCATTTTATTACTTCGAATTAGGACAAGAATTATGATACGGTTAAGATTAGGACTGGAATTTGTTAATAATTACTAATTAAAGAATCTAAAATTCTAATTATAGAAATCTAAAATTCAAGCTAGACTCAGACTGAATAACCGAAACAACAGAATAATAATAGAGCTCAAAATTGCAATAAATAAAAAAACCTTATAAAAATATAGTGGAAAACAAGACGTATAATATACACTAATACTTTAAAATAGAATAAAAAACACAATAAGTAAAATTTAATAACCATATCAAAAGTAACAAATAACTTGTTAAATGAAATTACTACAAATAACAATAAAACAACATTAAATAAAAAATGTAATTTCTAATAATTTGCGCTAATTTTTGCAGCAATTAATATTAAGATTTTATATATTAAAAATAGTAATTTGTAAATATATATAAATAAAAAAACTTTTAGTAATAATTTATAATTAGATAATTAACTACAAAAATAATAAATAAATAATAATAAATATTTATATTAATAATTGAATTAATTCATTAATAATTTAAAAATATTTATTAAACAATTTCTAATCATGCGCCAAAATGTCTCAATGTTAAATTCATTACTCTTTGAAACATGATAACTCGATTCATAAAATATAACAATTGAATAATTTTTAAATAATAATTATTCAATTAGTAATTTGAGACAAAATTAGTTTATCTTAATGTTTAAATTTAAAATTCCTAGATCGGATTTCGTTAAGTATTATAATTAAAAATCAATTCTATTGAAATCTATTTTTCAGATCGAATTTCGGTTTAGTCGCATTACTAAAGATATTTAAGTTTAATTAGAGAATAAAAGATAATTATCGATTAAAAGTTTGTAAGTATTGTAGCTGACCAATTTTAATATATTTTTCAACAACCAGGGTATAGTAACTACTGATAAAGTAATCATGCAAAGCTTTAGTACGGGTAGCGAACGCCAGAATTTGACAAAAGAGATGGATTTTTTATTTATAAAAAGTATGTAATGATTTTTTGTTACGCGATTATTTTGATCTCTGCAGATAAAAGAAAAAATAATATTTTTATAAATTGCCACAAGGTGTAGAAGTTTAGCACTAAACTGTGAAAATTAACATTAGAAAATGTGATTTTTACCCACAATGGGGATAATAACTACCATAGTCCCTTTGGCTACGCCACAATACAATTTTAGCAAGCAGGGTTTTGTAGCTACTAATATACTTAATCTGAAATTATTCGTAAATTGAGGAGATTAGCATGATTTCCACCATTTCTGTGATGATTTCACAAGGGAGATTCTTTGCAAAATGTATGCGATGATCTTTTTGAGATTGATTTTTATTAAAAAATAGTGATATCGTCACTATATTTTAATAAAAATTGCAGCGATTTAAATAGCACAACTATATAAATTATTTATACCTTTTAGCCAATAATAGCCGAAATTTAATTTAGGGCTATTTAATTTAGATTCAATTTATATTCTTATTGGTCAATTATATTGCGCATTTGTGTCGAGCTCTATGATTGGCTGTATGTACAGTAATTTTTTTTGATTTCTTGGCGGTGTCATTAAAAGACATTTAATTTATTTTTGTATTAAATTAATTTAATTAAAATAAATACAAAGTCATAAAATAATAAAATAATAATAAAAAAAGTCATAAAATAATATTTAATAATTATACGATTAGGCATCGCGGGGGAGATGCAACTAATATAAAAATACAATGGGTAAGTTTTTATGCATTGACTCGCAATTTTTAAAGGATTGACTGGCAAGGAAGAAAAATTATATTCGTAATTTTTTAGGTAGAATCAGTAATTATAATATATATAATTAATTTAACATTAATTAGTAATTCTGATAATAATAATTAATAATAATGAACGATTGACTGTCTAATTTATTTATATTAGTGGTTGACGGCAAAAGTAAACAATCTAAGTAAGTTATAAGGCTTGCCAGACGATTGACATACTGGACGATTGACATACAATTTTTTATGGACGATTGACATACAATTTTTCATGGACGATTGACATACAATTTTAAATAAATCAGCCTATCAAAACTGAGTTGTGATGTGTTTAGTCGGCTTAATATGAAATCGACTATTTAAATATCAACAAATTAATACAAATATGTTGTATTTAACATATTCAATCATGTAATTTTGTAATTTAATTACGAAATTATGTAATTTAAACATACAATTTCTAAATAAAAATAAGTCTATCAAGTCAAATAAACCTAACAGTACTCATACAAGCCAACTTAAATTAATACACTAATAAAGATTTAAGAAATATATCATAATCTTACATAGCCAATTGTCTGTCAGTTGTCCATTTATAAGTATGTCAATCGTCAAAAAACTATGTCAATCGTCCATGAAAAATCGTATGTCAATTGTCCAGTATGTCAATCGTCTGGTTACCGTTATAAGAAGTTGCAGAAAGATTTATTATATTGATGTTTGCTCTACTTAAAAATTTATTTTGATTTTACTGTATATTAAAGTGAAACATCTGAAAAACTCGAATGAATTTAATTTCGATTTGGATTTATTTATACTAAATAATTGAATTGAAGCTTTTTACTGCGCCTAAAGAACCCAAGAAAATATTCAACATGAACTCCTCTGTGACTACTAAATGCATTAGTAGTTAGAAATATTGTATTTAGATACGATAATATTTAGATATCATTCAAATTTTTCATAAATTTTGCGGCATTGTGACATTTATATCATTTGAATCTATTCAATAGATATATTTTTTGTTGCAGCTGATGAAATTGAAATGTCATTCATTGCCAAGAACGATTCAGACTTAAATGGTCACATATCTGACAGTGTCCATGAAAATAATGACTGTCTTTGCGATAGATATTCGAGCTTTATTGAATATTCGGACACGTCTGGAGAGACTTATTCATTTGACTCGACATGTCTACACGAATCGTTTGATAATAAAAAGAAATTTGAAAGTGACACTCAGAATTTGAATCTTAACAACAATTTTGATGAGGTATTTGATGATTGTGGAGCATTCTTTACACATCCTTCGCTCTGTCCTAATCCTTTCTGCAAAGACATCGAATGTGAACCAAATATTGAGACGTGTGGAAAAATTCAGACATCTGAAAATACTTTTAATGAAGGATTGACTGATCTGAGAGCATTAAGAAAACAAGCGAGTGAGTTACTAGATGAAATAAGTAGAAAACGATTATTACTAAGCGATCAAGGGGACAGTGATATGAATGAAGAGAATGATTTAATAAGTTCAAATGACATTTTCTCAAGTTGGACTCCGTCTAGTATTACTGAGCCAATTATTGAAGAATCACAAAGCGAATTGGATTTAGTGATTGGAGAAGATGATAATGATAAGCCATATCGTTTTTTTAATACTCAAATTTACCATGTCGATTCACAACAACCAGAGACAGTTATGCCTACAGTCACTCTTGCTCAACATACTGGTGGTGATGAATTTCTTAGATGTCAAGAATTTCTTAGATGTCAAAAACTGCGAGAAATCTTTGATAATCCGCTTTTCTTAGATGAATCGCTTGTTGATTCTTCAATTTGTGTCTCTGATAATGAAATGAATGCAAGGAAGAAAGAATTGGTATTTAGCAGTCCTCTTGAGGTTGATGCTGAAATTATTAAAAAAGACAAATGGTTGAATCCTAAGAGCATTCTACATGCAACTTCTGTCATAGACAACAATGATTCTCACCGTACGCCTAGTAATTCTCAGATTCCGGGAGATAAAATTGTGAACAGCAATATTTTAACAAGGAGACGTTTATCATCATCAGGTCAATCTTGTCTGGGCTCAGGACTGGCTACTGGTGAAGACCAAGACTTGAAAGCTGACTCCAAGTATGAGTTGGATGTTCTAAAGTTACGTAACAAAACGCCTGATATGTATTCTGAAGTTGATGATTTGAGAAATTTCTTGCAGTTATTGTCTGTGGACAGAAGCAGTGAGAATTGTAATGAATTATTGATTACTGACAACAAATCTGATCAATGCAATAAAAAACCGTCTTTGCTGTATTCAAAATTGAAACAAATGCCTTTATTGAGTGGTGTCAGTGCATTGTCCATTGGAGCTGAGTCGTCATATATACAACATCTTTGGCTTGCTGGTAGGCTCTCACCTCTAATGAGCAACATTATGAGAAAGTATCATATAGATATAAATGCTTTTTCTGGCACGGGATATAGTGAAAAGGCTTTGCCAGAATCTAGTCAAGTACTTACAAAAGAATGTGTTCAAGAATGTAAGATGAATGGCTGTTTTAGTGATTATGCTAATGATAGTATATCGCACTGTGATGGAGAAGTGAATAAGAAAGTTCAAAGTGACATAGTCCATGCTGAGCTGCAGCCTCGCTGTAATATTCCTCAATTGAAATCACAAGGGAAAGCATTCTTGCATCGTACAAAAACTGATTCCAAAGTCAAGTTTAATTTGAATGTTGCCGACGCTACAAAATTAAACGATCTCAGAGGCAGTGGTAAACAAGTAGGTACTCATTCTAAAAGTAAATTTAATTGGATGAAGCGAAACTATTTCAGCTCTGGTGATTGTAGAGGTTCTGACTACAGTGAAATTGATAAGGCAAGAAAGAAAGGTCTAGGAGCTGAATCTAAACTCAATCAAGGTAGCCGTGATGGTTGTCTGTTGGCGGCTGAAAATGATGATTCAAACAAAATTGATAATAAATTTAGCAGTAAATCCGGAAATGTTGCTGAGAAAAGAACTGTACATTTTACTGCGGATAAACCACTGCCAGATTTGAGCGATGTACGTAGAAAGAAGCCTTTTAAGAGTATGCCTTGTTCAAGTGTTCAGCTCTTGACTCATTCAGGAGATGTAAGAGTGTTTCCAAATTCAGAGAATAAGACTTGCACTGTAAGCTCTCAGAATAGTATTGAAGTCAAAGTTGATGAGGCATATACATCTACTCAAGATAACATTCCTTGCTGTTCATCGACTCAATGCCATGATGTTAACAATGGTGAAATGACAACGGATTCTGCTGAAAGAAGTGCTCCAGTTGTATATGGCAGAAATTATCTGACAGGCAATGATCAGTTTCAGCGACAATCAACATTTCTGAAACGCATAAAAGGTTTCTTTGGTAATGACGATGCTTGTAATGCTACTGGATTCGTCGGTCCGTATTACACTGAATCGGAAAGAGGTATTAAAAAAGATGAATCTGATACTGAGAATGAAATTAATGAGGAAAGATCTTTCAGTTTGAAATAGATATTTGATACGGTACTGCAGAAATGTAATCGGTGATATTTCCTTGAGGTATATCGCGTTCTTTAATTAAAGTGGCGCAGTTTCTAAATATATCGTGTCTAAAAGGGTTGTTCTGAAATCTTCTTTTTTTAAATTTATGGGTTAGGTTTAAGGTTAGGTTAAGGTTACGGCTAACCCTAACTTTTCGTTATTTAATCCTAATCGTAACTATGAACATTACCCTAATTCTAATGTAAAAGTTTGAATAACTAATTTTGACATGCTATATTTAACAACTGTTCCAATTCAATTGGAACACGGCAGTATGCTTTCTGGAGATGTATTTATGTTAAGAAAGGATTTTTGGTCTCAATTTGTTTACTAATGTTATGAATAAGCACGTGTGAACTGTAGTCATTTAATTACAGTATTACTTAAGGTCATTTTTCTTTATTATTAAGCTTTATTTATGAATTCAAATTTGTTTGGTTTACGTTTACTAGATGTAATTGCATAGAATTTAATTACTGTTGTTCTTTATTTGAGAGTGTTCCTTCATATTTTTTATTTAAGAGCATTAGTTTTGTTTTGTAATTAAGTTATGCGGTTAAAAATTTAAAATACTAAGTAATTTTTTTGTTAAATAATGTTGTTTTGTTGGATTAATGAGAAAAAGATAACATCTTATCTCAACTTTTGTATAAACCTTGGAGAAAATATGTTTTGTTATTAACCCCTTTCCTGTGGATTTTTTTTTAAATTTTTTTTCGCTTAATGTGGATTTATTTACTGTGTAAAAAATAATAAAATACGTACATAATTATATAAGTATACAATTATATAAATATATAAGCCCTAATTTTATATTATAAAAAATTATTAATCGAAAAATAATGTTAAAAGCTATCAAAGTATCGATGTTTATTTAACATTGACACAATGTAACGGGTAAATATTTTACTTATTTTTAGTCTTTGATAAAAAAATTCATCAAAATTTTATGATTAAGTATGGCCATCTAGCGAATCAGTATTAAAAACGTCGCTAAACGTAATGTTACAGCCATCACAGTGTGTTGATTGGATTGGATAATAAAAACGTAACGTTTCACACATTGATGGAAAGTATCAATCAAACGTAATATTACGTACCACACAGGAAAGGGGTTAACTGTCATCTATATTTATCTGTAACCTATATTTATCATACTCATTGAATTAGTTACCTTAACAAGGATTCTAGTATTTTTACTGTTTTACAATTGATCACCAGTGAATTATCAAGTTTGTTCTTTTGTAATATGTTTCAGCTATTCTGTATTATAATTCAGGGTAAAGTGTGTAATGTACACAAACTTTTCTCACTTTGATTATTGCTAATAGCATTTAGCTTGAAAGCTATTCCGTTGTGATATTTATATAATTAGTCACTTTATTCATTTATTGACTGCAATATTGCTCTCATTAGGTAATTAATTCCTGAACTCTAATTACAATTGATTTCACTATGTATTTTATCAAAATTTTAAAAATTTCAATAGCATATAATAATTATTACTGGTTAAATAAAGTAAATTTGTAAGGTAAAATGTTTGTATAGCTTTAAATTATTATTATTAAAAAATATCTGCTTCAAAAGGACATAACGTTATTTTTTAATTTTTAATTGATAATTAATCATATGATTGTAATCATTAATATACTGTTTCTTTTATAATCTCATTTATTTCATTTGAATGCGTATCGTATTAGTACTTTCAATATTGCTGTCGAAGTGTCCAAAATATATCGTTTATTTTTATTTCTGATCTCAAAAGTATTCTTTGGTATTTATTTAGCTTTGCGTTGTATGCATTAAAGTATGCTTGAATATACGTTAGTTAAGTTTGTTGTTGATATTCACTGTATATCTCTTGAGAATATCAATTTTGCAGTTCATGATTTGAATTAATGTTCTAAGTTAGTTTTTTCTGCTGTAGTAATTTGAAAATAGTTTTCTGATACTCTGTTTAATATGGATCTGTAATGTTTTGATTGGTAATTCATATATATATTCTTTGATTGTATCATGCCTTCATTTACTATATCATATAATATGGAGATTAATGTTGATATGTTTCATTATATCATAAAGAATTCCTATGAAATGATTCCATCTTACATAAATATAATTTGTTGTTGTTTTTTAAATTTCTGCCGATAACATTCCATATTATGGTTTTCTCATTAAATCTGGTATATTTTGTTTAATATAGTAGACATTGTTTGTGTTTTAATATCAATTCAAAATTTAACTCTATTAGTCCTATTCCATTTGAAAAATAGTTGCCAGTTGACTTCATTTGATGTTCAGTAACTTCAGTGTTAAAATTAGTTTATAGTTAATATGTTATGAATAGTTAAGAATTGTTTAAATGTTCTTGTATTGCTATATTTAAGAATATTAAAAATGCTGAGTTACACACTTTAATACACTTATACACATATTAATACACTTTAAAGTATTAAAGTGTATTAATATATACAATATGTAAGTGTTTATTAATTTTCTAATTTAATTTTTTTTTAAATAATTTAAAAGTGTTTCAAATCAAATAGTAAGTAACATTTAAAGTTAGAGTCAATAATAAATTCAAAAATGATAGGGCCTACATATTTACAAATCTATTTGAAATCAGATAATCCGATGCGTTTGCATTGCTTTATACAGCAGTAAAAATAAATAAAGTTTTTTGATAAAGTCCACTATGACCAGTATTGATCAGTGCATTCTAATGATTATGGTAAAGGTTATCACATTTGTAATTAGCATAAATGCCACTCAATAATCTGTCGCATAATGACTGCTTATAAATACTTTCAGGTCATGAATCGCATTTAACAGTTCACATTCAATTGTAGTTTTATATTAGACACAGTTTTGTAAATTCTCATCTCCCTCATATGATAAAATTCATTACATCCCAGTCACCTTTTTCTCTCTCTGCACCCACCCTCCCCCCCCCCCCCCTCTCTTCTTGTCCAAATCCCTTTTTAGCTATAGAGAAGTGATCGAAAAGATCAGAACTGAAGGGTACAACATCATCTCAAATCTGACATAACCTGAAAGTATCATTATAATAATTCACGAGTTTAGTATTCAATTTAATATCTAAAGGATGCAGCAAGTTTGTGAAACATTTCAAGTAAGTCTATAAAAAATAGAAGACATATAACAAAATGATTTCTGGCTGATAAGATTGCTTGTTGACAGATATCGAATTTGAAGCTACATAATTCACAACCAAGCTGTTTCTAATCCAATCCTCTCCATTAAACCAAATGATAACGTGGCCTTATAATCCAAACATTAAGATATTTTTATAACAAAATAAAGAAATCAGTCCTACAAAAAATGATTAAAAATATGATAATAAATTAAAGCATGATAAAAATGATACCAAATTGACTAAAGATGATTAATATTATTCGGGAACCAGTCTGTCGTGCATTAGTCATCTAAACAAGAAGAAAATCTTTTTCTTTATATAATTTCTTCCCGTTATTATTTTCTGCCTAATTTTCCTAGAGGGAACCGGATCTCAGTATTCTTCCTTTCGCTTTATTCTACGCGTACGTTTTCTGCTTTCGTTTCATTTTAATACAATAAAAGTATAAATTACTAATTCAGTTTGGATTAGCCGGTGATTGATACGATTAGTGTGTATGACTGACGGGGAGGGGGGAAGTGGGAGGGTGCCGGGGGGCCCCCCGAGGGATCAGATTTCATCGAATCATGCAGGCTTAGTCATACAGGCTTAGTGGACCGATTTGATGGTGTTAGGGGAGGGAAGAGATTGTTTTATGTTACATTTGTCTGCGGTTTATAATACAATAGCATCGTATGTAATACAATAGGTTCTGTGTTATAACTTATATTGATTGGTAAGATTTAAGGCGAAATTAAATAGCGAGATGATCTTTCAGTTTTAATTTAATATCAGTTGTGTTTCGGATGAAGTAATTTAGAATGGATCATCGTAGAATTTAGTTTTTCTTTGTTTTATTTGATGAAGTTTGAAAACAAAGTAAAAATGTATAGTAGTAACTGCTTTCGTAGTTTTTAATGGAAGAGGGATCGAAAATTTTGGAATAAGTCGTCTAAAGTTTTAACATTTAATGATTAATAATGTTATAATGATTAATGAAAGTTTTACTTCATAGATTAAAAACACAACTATAAGATATTTTGTTCTTTCATTACGAAGTGTGATTTTGCGTGTAATTTAATGTTGCATGCACATATAGGCTTACTTAATGATTACTGCACTAACTATGAATTCTGTTACTAACTAGTTTATTATTAACTATTATAATGTTATGGTCATTAATAAATTATGTACCACAGATACGAATATTTAACTATATATTAATTTAGAAGAATATATTCAAGTGTTAGCAATTTTTTACTTTTCTTTGACAGAAAAGCAATTTTTTTATTATTATTCACAGTCATATATTTAAACATTTGAAGGCTTGGATTTCATACTTGTGGTCCCTGTAAATTGAGCTGAATTACTTTAAACTTTAAATCTGATAAGTAAAAAAATTTAATGAATTTCACAATCAGTATTTATTTTACTAAGAATTATTGATAAAATTAAATTTAAAGCTATGTTTATACAAATCAATTTTCTGTAAATGTTACCGTTTAAGTATAAGTTGATAATAAACAGAAAAACGCCCCAATATGCAGTTGTGTATCTTACATCATATCAAACAGGTTGTTTTCATTGAGTCTCCTACAACTAGTACAGAATGTCGTCAGAATTTGAAGACACTGACAAGCCCCCTGCTCCTCCAGTACGATTAACCAGCACAAAGTAAAAATATTTTCTTATCTTTCTAATTTTTAACGCAATCTTTTTAATAAATGTTTTTTGGGAAGTGGTTAGATTGTTGTACTCAGAACCAAGAGGTTCTGAGTTTAAGTCCAGTATGGATTGCAATGTTGAACTGATCCGCTGCATCATTTGTTTATGAAATGGTTTACCAAATCAATAGTTATTTAATTAGATAAATTTATTTTTAAATTGTTGGCAATAATTTATTGTTTGATTTAAAGAGATCCTCTGATTACTGTGGATATGAAGCCTCTGCCTAAAGAACCTGAAGATGATAAACGAAAAAAGAATAAAATTCCAAAAGGTAGAAATATATTTTGCTTATTTATTAGTGATGGGATCATAGTATTAGACATTGAACAATAAAATCATATTTTCCAAGGAATAATAATTAAAGCATAATTATGCTCATCTATTATTTAATTGAAATAAATATTTAATGCATTTTATAAGGTAATATCTTGATTAAATAAATAAATTTGGTTTATAACTAATGAAATGATGGCAGGAATTCAGTTGGATGTTTTATACTCAAGGCGGAGGGTGGGTTTTACAAATTTTTACAACTTTCAGGAATGACGGATTATAATTAGAGTTACTCATTAATTAAAGGATTAAAAAGAGTACTTTGATCACTTGATTACTGTGTTGCCTGTTCATAATTTATCATTAGATAAGCTTTTGTACTTATGTGAATGTTTGTTTGTTTAAAACAACAAACAAACATTCACAGTACAATATCTCTGACATCAGTCATACAGTTTCAATTAAATATTTCTGTTGTAAGTTTACTATTGAGTTAACTTTAAAGCTGTTATGTTCGGTTAAAAACTGACTGTAACTGTCGCATTATTACAAGAGAAGTAACTGGATTCTAACGGCTGCGACCTGCGACCTGAATCCAAATGCAACTCTTATAATAAAAGATAAACTAAATATGAACTTTATTTTTTACTTGCTTTAAAATTATATTTTAAAAAATCCAATGGGACTTTCATTTAAATTTAAACTATATTTAAATAGTCTTATTTTGACAGTAAAAAATTATTAAAGCTTGTTTGTGTTTGTTACTAAATGGATTTATTTGAAAATGTTAAATTTTCTTTTTGTGTTATATTCTTGCAGTTAATAAGATTTATAAGATGAGTGAGAAGTTGGTTATTTCTCCCCCCTCTAACTTTGAACACACAGTACATGTAGGATTTGATCCGCATACTGGAGAATTCACGGCAAGTTTAATATATATAATATATATATATATATATTACATTTTATTATACTTTAAATTGTATTTTAAAAGTAGTATAGCGCTGAGAAACTAGTAGTTTAATTATTTTAAATCTGGTTCATGCAGTAATTGTAGTTTAATTAAGACAGTCAAGTGCTCAGAATCTGAATTTTAAATTGATGCTTTGATTCTGTATACTCTTTGATAAGTTATAATTATAGGTCAGAGATTTGTTTGTTAAATTTTACAGTCAGTTATTGTCCTGATTAAACAATTTTCATTGAAATATTATATTCATTGTGTTATTTAAAGTATTTATATAATTAGAATATAGTTTCGAATAATAAAGTGTATTATTTCTAAATGTACTAGTCAAAAAACCTTATTATTAGAGTTATTTTATTAATTATTTAAAAATTAAAAAGAAATTGTGTAAAAGATTTTATTTGGTATAAAGAATTGTACTCAGTTATCCATGAAAAATAATCCATTATCATTAAATTTTAGCTATTGCAGCTTTCTATAAAAAATTCTGATTGTTTCTATATATTTTAATGTGTATTTCAATTGACATCTAGTGAGTGTAGAATTATTATGAAAGAAACGGTCAGATATTACATGCAGATATTACATGTGGCAGGTCACAATTATTTATATGGTTGATTATTATTTAAGGAAGTTAAATGATAGGCCAGCTTTTGATGTTTGACAGGCATTTTAGTTAATTCAATTAATATTTGTGAGCAAACATCATTACAGACTCTCAATATTTGTTTAATCAGAAATAATGTATATAATGTATACTTTCCTGGTAGAGTGAATAATTATTGTTTGTTGTGTAAGCACTTCACTTTCTATTTATGTAATAACTCTAATTCTCTATGTATCCAATGTATAGAAATTATATCTTATAGAAAGTTTCTACTTATTGTTTCTACCATTTTGCACTGAGCTTATCTTTTTTGATATATATGTCTTCGTATTTTATTATTTATGAAAAAGCTTGCAGTGTAAAAATAAGTTCTGTTTGAGATGGGTGATTTTTGCTATATATGACTGACATGGTAACTCTGAAGAAATGTTGTGATTTTGTTATAATCCAAGTACTTTTTCAATGCGTTTCTTTGGCTTTGTTCTGCGATGATGAAATATAAATTTAATGAAATCGAATTAAATTTTATGTAATTTAATTAAATATAATTGTGCTGATGTGATGTTAATCGACAACTTAATTAAATAAAACAATTACAATTGCTCATGTGCTCTAGTTAATTACAACCAACAAATGATTTATTGACATTGCTTTAAGTTTTAAAAACTTAAAGTAATGTTGATTACAAACTTGATTTTTAATATTTTATTTTAATAAGATTTTATAGCTTGATTTGACGTAAATAAGATTATAAAAGTTCATTTTTAAAATATAAGTTAAGTAAATTGACAAAGATGAATTAACATATATTTCAGTCTAATTAAGTATCGTTCTAATGGATGCAACAAGTTGGGTAATATTCTGGCTCGAACCCAGGACCTACAGTTGTGAGACTTTTGCTACTTTATCACAAACTTTATTAAAGAAATAAGTAAATGACAACTAAAACTAAAGTATAATATCTGTAATGACAGGGCATGCCTCAGTCGTGGGCGATACTTTTACGTGATGCAAATATCACTGAGATAGAGCAGAAGAAGAATCCACAAGCTGTCCTGGATGTGCTCAATTATTACGACTCATCATCAAAGGGGAAACAGGAGTCAAAGTTTATGACAGTCTCAGCCATTTATAAGTCACCTACGTGTTAGTAACTGGATTTATTTGAGATAAGTTAAGCGTCAGAGAGTGGTAGGTCAGTTGGTAGAGGATTTGGCTGTTAATCTGTATGTCATGAGTTGAAATCTTAGTTGGGGTTTACTGCAAATTTATAAGATAAATTTGTAATTGCTACGCATAATTTAAAATATTGTATATTTAATAATATGATATAATTTTATGTAATTAACATCAATTGACAGAAAAGAGAAGTTTTATATAAAGTTTGTGAAAAAACATTACAGAGTCATGCTTAATAAATGGGTCTAGGAGATTTCCCCCCCGGAGATTTCCCCCTGGTGATTTCCCCCTGAAATTTCCCTCCTTAATTTCCCCCCGGTGATTTCCCCCCCGTTATTATACTCGGGCACGCAATGACGAGATAAATTTCACGATGAAACAAACTAGCATATTTTTTATTACTTTTACTATACAAAAAGAGTAGACTTGAGCAATTTAGCATACTGTAAATGTCCATAACATGCAATATATAGTAGAGTAAATAATGTCTCTAAAAAGCGATATTGTATGCCATTTCATACCAAAATCTTCAAGTTTTCTTCAGATCTTCAAGTTTCTCAAACGCCTCGACGACGTGATCGACCGGAATAAAGGCCAACGCTGGCAGGATACATACTGCTAGCGCAAGATTGTCATAGGTGCGATAACGCTCTTGGAGGCCTTTTAAATGTTTAAACTAATAGTTAAGAAGAAAAGTTGAGTAAAAGTTCAGATGTTTGATCCTCTCCCCACCCCCTTAAGAAAAAATCTTTAAAGATTTTTGTAAAATGATGTAACAAAAAATGTCACCGCATCTAAAGTTTAGGTCAGATAACTTTATAAAAGATCATCACACAGTTTTTGGCAAAAAATAAAGTCATCGCATATTTTTTTTGGTCAAAAAGCTAAAAAAATAAAAAATGGTCATCACATAAAAATTTATTTTTTGGCTTTTTACCACCCTCCCCCCACCCTCAGAAGACCGTTGCAGCGCCCCTGGTCTCACCTCACATAATTTTCAAAAGTCGGCGCATATAGCATGAAATTTTAATTTTGGAAGGGGGCGACATAGAAATCTTGGCTTAGGGGCTGCAAATTGTAAAATCCGCCGCTGATCATGTTCAGTTGCTAATTACTGAGATCAATTACTGAAACTAGTGACACATCCTTGTATTAGAATCAACCTTAACTTTTGGGGGGGAAATCTCTGAGGGGGAATATTGTAATGGGGGGGGAAATTACCGGGGGGGAAATCACCAGGGGGGAGATCTCCATGGGGGAAATCACCTGCTTCCTTAATAAATATTGTGACTTTCAACACAATTGCCACAAGTGACCCTTTTGATATATTTTGCAATTATTTTTACTCTGAAAAATGAAATATTCATTTATTAACGTTACAGCGCAAGCAAATATCCATCAAGCTCTCTCAGACAGATTTGTTTCTGCTTTATCTCAGGTTTGTAGTCAGAAATTATATCAATATATAATTTTTAATATCAATATATAATATTATAGTAAATTTGTAATTTTTTCAATTGGTTTTATATACCGGTTTAACTTATGTTTAAATTATATTTTTCATAATGTGATGCTTTGAAAAATATTATCCGCTTTCTAGTAATAAAAACTGAAAATAATAATAGCTGAAATTTCACTTAGTCGTTCTGATTATAATTCAGATAAACTATAGAGAGAGATTCTTGCTGGCTCATTGATTAAATGATACTAGTTGTTGATATAAAATGTTAAGTGATATTAAATGAATAGATATTTGAATGTGATTTTCAGCCGACAAATAAACAAGAGCGCATCACCCCACCTACACCTGATGATGATCAGGATGATGAACCCCCTCCCCCACCTATAGCCGCTAGACCTGAGAAAACTCTCTCTATTGTAAATATATTAGTATTTTTTTTAGTTTTGTCAAGCATATTATATTTTCAGCACTTGTTTAAACTATTGTTTAAAGAGTTTTTAACTGTTTTTATTAATCAGTTTTTATCCTATGTAATTCTTATGTATATGTTGTATTTTGTTTATTTTTACTAAAAGTTCTCTATTGTAGATTTTTTTTAGTTGAGTAAAATCTTGTTGTAGAAGTTCTTGGGTTGTCAAATTATTTCGTTTTGATTGGTGCTTTTATACTTCTGTATATTTGAGCTGTATTCTTTGTCTGTTTGTCTGTCTGTCTGTCTTTCTGTCTCTCTGTCTGTCTGTCTGTCTGTCCATTCGTTAGAAACATTTTTTTAAGGTTACATTTATTTAATATTTTTAATTTAAATGTTTTTTGTTTTAATTTATTTAAATATAATTTTATCATTGTATTGGTCACGTAACAAAACGCCTTGAGTTTATATGTATTCTATCTTATATCTATGGTATTTTATATAGTTTATTTTATAACTTTGTTTATAAGCCAGCTACTTAACATCATATTTATAAAATATACTTGTACAATGATTACGTATCTGATAAACTGTTTTTAATTTAAAATATACATTAATTAATTATACATTAAATATACATTAAATATACCTTTATTGTATTAATATTAATAACTTAGTGTGATTTATTTTCTCTTAGTATACAAAACCGATAGAGCCAAGTTCGGATGAACGAAGTAATGGAGAGGTGACAAAGAACCAAAGAAGGAAGAAAATGTCAGATGAAGAAATCTTAGAGAAGCTGAGAACCATTGTGTCAGTGGGAGATCCTAATCGTAAATATACCAAGCTGGAGAAAATTGGTCAGGGGTGAGTGAGGATGCATCTTTTTTCTCGTGTCTGAAGTTATTTATAACTTCGATATTACAAATTAAATTAATTAGTTTTAAGCTGATGTTAAACATTAATTTTATGTAAACGATTTTGCTTATTTTCTTATTCTGCAGTCATTTATTTTTTTTTTAAATTTCAAACAAGACCTGTTTTGAATAAATTTGAACTAATGCTTTTCCAGCCTTGTGTAAAGTTATGCCTTAATTAGATTATTGGATTTTTTCAAATTAATCGAATTAGAAACCTAATTCGATTATTTTACAGTAATCTGCAATACGTTAACAGTGAACCCTGTCGGATTATTCGATTTTTTTCAAATTAATCGAATTTGATTTTTTTCTGGAAAACCCCTAAACCATTCGATTAATTATATATGCAGAAAGCA
>JAQIXG010000144.1:0-42611 GCA_034700105.1 Oconnorella tubifera
TTAAAGAAAATAAAAATAAATACCACTATATCAAGAGTGTAAATTACAACAATTACAATAAACTAGAATGTCTTTTTTATGGTCAGATAATTAAAGTTAGGAATTAACAGTATTATAAAAAAAATAAATAAAATGGAATACATAGAATACCTTCATCTCTTGGTTTAGCCTTGGATTTGTATCCACTGGATATAGGACCAAATGCAGACAGCACTCTCTTACCACTGGTCAACTGTTGTGTGAAGAACTCATCTAATTTATGAATGATCTTAATGAGATCTGGAGTAGTGGACCGAGATATCATTAAATGTAACTTATCCCACTCTAACTCACCATCAACAAAAGTGCTCAGTGATCTACGAAAATATTAACAATTTAAAACGTAAAACAAGATGTTGATCGTTATGTCAATTTACGGGCACAACATGATGATGCTTCATCTAAGCATGAAACCAAGTGCAATATATCAAATATACCTTAACATATATTTATATCGCAAATTACTAACAATTAAGATTACGGTTAGGATTTTTATTAGGGTTAAAGTTAAGGTTAAGACAGGTTGAGAAGAGAGGTTCTCAATCTGTTGGTTGTGAACCCTTTGTGGGTCGTCTGAATATTTGCAGGGGGTTGCAAAAAGGCAACAATTTTTTTTTATTTTATCGAATATGCTCGATTTATTTAATTTTCCTTCTGTCAGTGGTAAATACCATGGTTTGCTTGCAGCCTTACAAGATTAAATTTCACACAATATCACTGATACAAGTTATATTGTGCATGTATTTCAATGCTAACCATTTGTTTGAAAACAAATATTGGGGTTCACCAATTATATGTTGCGTGTTACCAACGTTTCACTGTTCAAAAAATGTTGAGAACAGCTAGTATAGACCAATTAATAATGCATCAAGTAAGCTCATATCTCATTATATTCTACTAAACTAATACTAAAATTGATAACAGTAAAATAAATATCAAACTGCTATAGAAAGTAAAGTTTAATTATATAAAACATTAATCTAAATTTAAAACAAACAAACAATAGACCTGCTATTAGCCATCGATGTAGGCCTAGCGTGTTCATCCTTGTGGAACGCCTCTACCTGCCACTTGTCGTGCATTGTTACATTGAGATCACTGAAGCGGAACATCAATATACTAGACCCCATATAATCCAGTCGCGATTCAATGATTTCTAAATGAAGCTTAACCTGATGTTCAGGCTCTCTTCCCTTGTCCTCACTGATGCAAACTAAAGTATTAGAAATTAATTTATGAGCAAATTATTGAAATTATTCAATAATTTGACTCGGATTCACTGAAACAAATTAGAAGAATTTTTTTAACTAGTACTCATTTCTCACTTTTTTATAGATTGGCATTAATGAAAAAATAGTATACTATTCACTAATATTAATTTAAGATGGATTTATTTACACTGTTTAAGTTTCGAGTAATAAAATCTAAACCAAACAAAATAATTGTAACAATATTAGACGCATGTGTTTGTCATTAGAAAGTTTAAACCCCTCCACTATTTAAAGCTTTTCTATCTTAAGCATTTTGTCAAATATATTATTTGATAGAACACTTGCGCATTGTCCCTCAACGGTTTAACTTTATGAATGACTAATAAAATATCTAATAAGTATCTAATGATGAAACCTAATTGATTTTTAAATAATGAATAAATATTAAATAAACATCATATAAAAAAATAAATAAATATAAAAATAAAAAACACAAATCATATACCATTCTACTAATGACAACCTAGATCCCTCAAACTTTAACATATAGCAGTCAATCATACAATTCTAAAACCAATAAAACAAGT
Organism: Oconnorella tubifera; assembly: GCA_034700105.1. NCBI lineage: Eukaryota > Metazoa > Annelida > Clitellata > Enchytraeida > Enchytraeidae > Oconnorella > Oconnorella tubifera. The sequence continues at coordinate 1,838 of JAQIXG010000144.1, forward strand.
CTTATAAACCTTGTGTGTTAAGTTCCTGCAGTTCAATGCTTCCACCAATAATGCCCCCCCTTGCTTCAAGCTTAGACCCACCCAGTCCAGCTGAGATCTTCATATTCTTGTAACCACCGCTGTCTATTGAAAGACGGCCCTGAGACTTTAGCACCTTGGTTGACCATCTGGCAAATAAATGTTCAATTGAAATAACATCACAAGTTTATAAAATAAATGTTGTTATAGTTATAACATTTGACAGTAAAACGTTAATGTAATGTTTGAACAATGAAATGTGATTACAAGTGTAAAGTTTGTGAAATAATATAATGTTAACAGTTAAATGTTATTGCAATGTAATGTCTGAACAAATAAAATTGCATTACAAGCGTAAAGTTTGTGAAATAAGATGTCATTAAGTTAAAAGTGTAACGTCTCTAAATTCTCGAGTCATTTCAATACATCTTTGCTGTGTAACAAATTCTTCGCAAAATATACATTTGCAAGACTTAAGACACAACTTTTGCAAATTACACAAACATACACACACATACACACATGCACGCACACACACGTGCACGCACGCACGCGCGCACACACACATACAAACAGCTGCCAAATATATATATAGATGCCAATTCTACTGTTATTAAGACATCCCATATAAGACTTACACTGTATTTCCCATGACATTACTCATATTAACCATAACATCAAGCTGGGACAGACTGACTGCAAACAACACCAGAGTTTCCCAATTACTTCCAGATATCTTCCCTCCCACCGTCCCGGTGCTACCCGCACCTGCTGCCCCACTTCCCACCCCACCTTGCCTCTCACCCACCCCACCCCCAACTCTGTCCTTACGCTCAGGGGAGGGTGATGTAGGGTTAGAAGATGGCTTCTTTAGTTTGGTGCTACTTATCAGCGACTCAGCACCTGAGGATGTGTCGAGTTTAAAACTTGACGCAGTTTTCTTGGATGATGCTGAATATGAAAATATGAAACAAGCAAAATTTAATTAGTTTAAAATGTATTAAAAATTAAAAAAAATTACTGAATGAGACGTGAAATGAAATATTTCTAAGATGCAAGAGAATAGAAAAAAATAGCATATAACTAATCTAATAGCAATGATAATGAGTTAATGTTAACAATTAAAATGTATTAATTAGCATTAATCATTTTGTTTATCTTCTCTGAATTAGTCTATACTCTGATTTAAATATTCTGAATTATAGTTTATATTCTTATTATTCTGATTTAAGATAATAATAAACAAATTATTAAGACAAACAAATTATTTTAACCTTCCCTGATATAAATATCATATATCGGTTACAATATTGCAATAATTAGAACTGTAGTATAGTTTCTGTAGGCAGATATTAAATTATATTTTGATATCAAGGCTCGTTAGTAAAGTGGTTAGAGAGCTACATCAGATCCAGGTTCAAATACCAGATAGCTCACTATTTCTCGAACTTGCTGCACCTTTTAGTAAAGTGCTTGAATTAATAGCTATGAGACTTTGTTCACCGTTCATATAATACGATAATCCATGACGTTAAAATTAACTTTTAACTTATAGATTCCATTACAAATTATAGAAAGCGGCGACTATAATTCTACGAAATAGAAAATATTGCTTACCTGGTTGAGAGAGAGCATCGACATACTGATCATCCGGGTCATCATCTCTGCTGACCAGATCTTTGGTCAGTCTGGGTCGACCAATAACGGTCAAGAGAGAAGATTCAGAAGACGTGGGGGGAGAACTGGACATGTTTTCAAATACTTCCGCTTCTGAAAAAAAACACCAAAAAAGATCTTGAATTGATTCAGCAATTTGTTTTTAGAATTAATTCAAGCGTTTTAAAATGTTGGGAATGTGTAAGGCAGACATATCTAAGTTTAAAAAAGCTATCAGTGTTGTTGATTCAATTATGAATCAACAACTTGATATGGTAAGAACTTTGCAATACGTGTTTCTAGCTATTTTAACAGTTACAACCTTATAATCTTCATTTATCTGCTTCATTTATCAACTTTTATATTCTTATAATTTTTTAATGTCTTTACAACTTTGCTTATATTTAATTAAAAGAAATGATCATTTTCAGTCCTAAGCAAAATCCTCCTATATAAAATTATCATAAAACCTAAGCAATTCAAAGAGTAAAAACACAATTGCATAAAAACTGAAAAACCTTACTTTCAACCTTATGCTACCCTCTAGTGAGAAATTCTTACAATAATAAAATGAGTAATTATTTATACCGGACTCAGAGTCAAGCACAGCCGGCTCTTCACCAAGAAACATCCTTCTTGCCAGAGATCTTCTGTACCAAGCCTTAGGCAAGGCAAGTATTTCTAGCAAACGTCTCATGTCATACTTAAAACAAGCTGTGCCGATGTCGCAAACAGCTAAAGGTGTCATAAACAAACAGAACATTTAATAACGCGTACAAAAATGAATTTATAATCTAGGAACAAGATATACATTGTCTAAGTGTGATTGGTTGGCTGGTAATGGGTCTGGATACCAAATATTCAATTATGGATTCAAATTTCAAAACTAAACCTAAAATCGTATTACGCATTTTTTGATTAAAAAAATTATGGAGGAGGGGTTAGGGAGTGGGTGTTAAGGTCCACCAAATTTTTTATGTCAATAAACATCCAAACACAAAAATGCCCATACCTAATATATGCCATTTTTTTAAATATATTCAACATGATAGCAATATCTTACTCTAAACATAAAAAACACTGGAACTACATTCACAAAAATAATTAAAAACATTTTCAGAGTACTACAATTAATATCCACAATCGCTTCTAAAATGAACAAAAAGAGAAAAAATTAATTAAAAACTACTGCTCACCTGAAAAGCGGACAATATTAGCCGCTGATGCTCCCAAGCCGCCCGTCTCAATGCCAGTGCCGCTGCCAAATTTTGTGGAACTGACGCTTGATGACAGGAGGTCCCCCTGGAAGACCCCCTTGCGACTGCGTGAGATGTTAACTTTGACAAACTCTACGTTGAGACTAAAGGAATCTTTACGACCGCTGTCTAACATTGACGTCACTTTCTCATCTGAGAAATAACAGTTGACATGAAATAGTTCACTTACAAAATTAATGTTTTAATGCAAGTTATTAGAAATTATTTGTTTATCGATACTATTATAATTGTATTATAATTGTATAATAATTATTAATTTTTTATTGTAAATAAAACTTAAAATTATTTCATTACAATCAAAATATAGCAATGCAATTTGACATAACGGAGCAATATTACTGTAAATTGTATTATAATATAAATGTATATTATTATAATATTATTATAATTGTATATATTATTATTATTATTATTATTATTATGTTATATAATTGTCATATTTACACGTTTATATATTTGTAAAATAATATCAATACATTAAAATATATATTTTACTGCATTCAAATGCATCACGTATGGTTGAGTCATAGATAATTAAAGTTTATATATTCGTTTGTAGCATAATAAAATATGTTCTCTTTTTATAAAAATCACTGCATTCATTTTAGAGTCATTCCCATTTGGTATTCTACAAATGATTCTATAAATGTTACATCTAGATTACATTACAATTAATTTTAACATTTTGAATATAAGAATTAATTAATTAGTCATTTTTTACTGACCCGTTCAAAATAAACAAAAACTATTTAATCATAGAAATAAATAAACACCGCTCACCACTGATACCAGTCTTTCCTAATCCTTTTCTAAAAGTATTTTCCAAAACGGATAGGGAAGTTTTTTTCTGCCCACCCCCATAGGGATGAAATATATACAGGGAGAAATCATTTAGACACCCCGTGACGCTTAGGCCCCCTCCCGCTTGTGCCTCAGCCTGGGCCGCATTGGTGCCCCTGGACCTGGATCCACTGGAGGGTCGCTGAATTAGGGACCCCGTTGAGCGTCTCGTAACTATCACGCAAAAATATAATTAAGTAATATAATAAAAGGATAAGTGTAATCATATATTCAGCGATAATAATTCATTTAAGAATATATACAATAATGATTTATTATACAATATAAAGAAAGTTAATAGTTTGAACAAGCATGGCAAATAAAAAGGTTGACAAACATAATATAATTAATAAAATTCATAATATAATTATCAAGAAAAAATATCATTAAAAATACAATGATTAAGTGAATAAATCTGTTAAACGCAGTAAATGGGAGTTAATACAAATTGAGAAAGGCCTAGAATTACACTAGCTTACAGAAATGGACAAGAAACATACAAACATGCAAAGGCTATAATCATTCAGCAATAAAATATCAATAAAAATTAACTTAATTGGATAATCCCGTACATAATAACAACAACGCAATAACAAAACTATTACTTTTAGTGTTGATAATGGGAGACGTGTCGCCTAACACTCCCGCTTCCACATCGGCTTTCTTTGTCGAGAAAACGACATCGACTGATGGCAGACGAAGCAGACATTCAACGCGCGACACTGGCAGACAAGTGAAGCGAATGAGCGACGGCTGAACGCGTAGGTACACTACGACATCAACGGGGAAAGAACTGTAGGCGTAGTTTGTACTCGATACGAGAGATGAAGCAGATATGTCGAGATCTACTGGAGCCTTTGAGTTTGCTATATGTAGCAAGAAATACAATTTAAAAGAATATTCAATAAGCTATAAAACATTGCAGTTTAATATATTATTTGCTGTAAAATCGGGTTATGAATGGAGTTCAAGATAGGATAGCAGTCAGATAAAAGTGTCTTCTACTCATTATTCTAAAAAGAGCAACACTTTTAATTCGTACAATATCAGAAATATATAGAATAATTTTAAAGCAAACAATCATTTGAATAGAATATTACAACTAAAATACTACAACAAAAGAAATTACCAGTAGACTTATGAGTCTTATGATTGCCAAGTTGAGCCATGGGTATCGGCTCAATCGCTTGCTCAAGAAAATCAAGCAAAGATGGACTGATCAGCATTTCCTGAAAAAACAAATACATTTTATGCAATACCATAAAATTGAGAGAAAAAAATGAATACAAACTATAGAAAAATTAAGAAAATTTAAAATTCATGAAAAATGAAAACCATATTCATCAATATCAGTGAAATTTCAGAACTTAAAATATAAATGACAAAAAGTTAAGTAGACAAGAATAATACATCCTAATACAAGGGTTTCATCTTAAATCTTTATAGAATCATCAAATCAGCAAACCACTGTTAGTCAAAAGAACCACTAACTCAGTATTATGTGCAACCTAGTATCAATTGAAAATCCTTAATTTAATCAATCAGCCATTGGTTTACAAAATACATTTTATATATTACCTCTGATAGTTGTTGCAATGACAACCAGGCGTAAAGATTAGCTTTCTTAACCCCAGACTTTTTGCTGACACCAGCTCCTGCCACGACCACATTCGGCGTGTCGCATCCCACCTGCCCCACATTGCTACCCTGCCTCTCAGGCCCCTCACTACTATGCCTCACATCAGCTGGCCTACCAAGTAGCACGGTTGTTGGGGCGTCTTGCCCATTAGCGGGGGTCGTTTTAGAACTGTAATGCAGCTAGAAAAAATAATACTCAAAAATGTATTTCTAGTTTTTGGTAAATGCAGTTTCTTTCATATCAACTTATAAAATAATATGATTTAAATTCAATACATGAAGGTCTATATAAAATACAGAAATAAAGGTATTCTTCACAACAAAAATCAAAAATGTAAAGTAATTAGAACAGATATGAGCAGATATTTGAAAAATTAGCAAATAATTTCAGACAAAATCAAATGCCACATTCAAATTTAAAAATGTAAAAAATATCAATTCTGTCACTTTATAGCTTATTTAATGCATTATGGAAATCTTTAACCTTTTTTTAATCTTTGAACTTCTGTCAACCGAATTTCTATTTACAAAACTTGTTCAAACTATACTTAAAACTCATTTTCAAACTCTTTTTTATTCTTATCTTTTTATCTTATATCTTTATCAAAACCTTCTATATCGATAAAAAACCATAAAACTTAAATGTAAGTTAAAAAATGAAGTCAACATAACGTAGAAAATCGGGTATGGGTGAAATGCGGGACTGCGGGAATGCATGTGGTGAAAAGCAGGAGTGTGTTGCGGGAAATGTTGTTGCGGGAAAACCCTAACCCTAACCCTATAATACAAATATTATTAAAATTATAAAATATTTTTACACGCGGGTGATTCGCACGAATTTCCCGCAACACACTCCCGCTTTCACCACATTCATTCCCGCAGTCCCGCATTCCCACGTTTCACCCGTAACCTAGAAAATCATTCTAACAAAAACAGTTCTACCTTGACATCGACACCGGGTAGAAAGAAAACGGTTACGTTACTGGAAGCAGTCGTTTGACCGAGACGCGTCGCTGAAATAGCGACAGGATCCGACATCATCTTCTTTGCGCTGGACTTCTTACGTTCACCCTTAGGCGACAGATTATGACTCTTTGATGTACTGTTGTGATCCGATATAAATAGCATATTTATGACATTTATAAAACTTCTAATATGACTTTTAAGCTTTTAAATACAACTATTTTGTTTTTAGCCGATTATCTAGTTTCTTTGTGAAACGATTCTGCACTAATTTAAATATTTAAATCGTATTAAACAAGTCGACATTAAAAGGAAAATATTTTATTCTCCCAATATAAAAAAACATTAAAAAAACACAAATAAGCAAAAATAATTATCATAAATACTTTCATATAATATAGCAATAGTAAATATAAACTTTTATAGAAACATTCTAAATCACGCTACAAACAAATGGAGCCACATTGTTAATAAGTTTGAGACATCTCGACGGTTAAACGGACGTTAAACTTTTATTGATTGATTGAAGTCATGCTGTATAAATATTTTAAACAAAAAAAAATAAATATTCTTTTCCCTACCGTCTTCCCCCCTCTGTTTCAAAGTCTGTCTTAGCTTCCTTTGGATGAAGGACACATTTACCGCTATCAATGCCCACTTTAACGTCGAGCTCAAAGTCAATGCTGGGCTCTATGGGGGCACGACTTGTACTGGAGGGGGTGGTTGTCGTCTGACTACTGCTGGACCCTGCTGCTTCATTCTGAGCTTTATTACTAGAACTCAGTGGGGGTGATGATATGACTGATGTTCTGTTACAACGACAAGTATTTTACGTCATTTAACATTTAGTTAAGAAAAAAAAAATAATGACAAATCAATATTGTTTCATGCAATAAAATTCAAATCAAATCCATAATACATAATCTCTCACCTTGAAACAAAATGTTTCGTCTGAGGAAACATCTCCTCCCCATCATCATTCGATGAGTCACTCTCCCCCTCCCCCTCCCCCTCCCCCTCCCCCGCCTCAAACAAATTCCTAATCGCCACCAGTCTCGGTGGCGTCCCCGTCGAATCGCTCGGACTCTCCGGCAGTGACTCCTCCTCCTTAAATGACACCAAACCCGGACGCATAAACGACATCCTGGAATCCCTCTCCCCTCCCTCGTCCATCGATACCGTTCTCTGGTGTCGACTGTACTTAAAAATATCTTCTGATTCGACGCTATAAGACAAAGGACGTCGTAGTCGTCCGTTAGTTGTTTTAGCGTGGCGCAATGATGACCCGGTGCTGGTAGAATGAGAGCGCGTGTGGGCACTGAGTTTACCGGTAGCGCTGGCTCTACCGCCGAGACCTAGTTTGTCTTTAATGGCGGAAGCTTTAACACTTTTACGTTTCAGTTTGTTCATGAGGTCTTGACGAAAATCATGGAAAACAGCGTTCTAGAAAAGAGATAATATAATAATCTAGAATCAATCATGTTCTAGGCTCTTTTATGTTTATTATCTAAACATGAAAGAGATATTAAAAAGTACTTTTATAATATCAATTTAACTATAATCTTAAACTATTTTTGTTAGAAAAATCTATGTTATATATTAAGCAGACTTCAGATTTAAGATGTTGAACAAATGCTCTAATTATGTAATTAAAAAAAAACTAATAAAATGTAATCTTTAACTTCAAATAAAATTTCATTATTTTTACACCAAAATAACTTAGTTTATTTAATAATAATCAATATAAAGGAATATAACATAAAACAGATTATAAATTTAGTACTAAATACACTGTATTATTTCAAGCTAGTTTTAAAACCCGTCCAAGAACGGGATCTAGTAATATACACACAGAAATACTGAGACTAACCTGGAGTTCTATAAGTTTCCTTTCCTCAGCTTCTATCGTATTCTTCTTTGCGCCAAGTTTCTTGAGATCCTGCACAACCTTAGCTTGCTCATTCATCTCACTCTCAACCAATCGCGCGCGAGTCTTGGGATCAAGACTGAGGTCATACACAAACTCCGGAAGGTTCTCGTTGATGATGCTCTGTTTGCGCGAAGGTGGCTCCACTTTCACTGATGGAACCTGAGGATGAAGAAATAAATTAAACAACTTGAAAAAAATTTCTTGAAAACAATGATATAAGGAAGACAAATTGAATTTAATCAATATGGATTTATTGAATTAAACCAACAGTTATTTTTGAATCACTGTAAGATATAAAAAGATAATTGCTTGTATCAATTTATATACGTGTGCATGTGTTCATAATTATAATATTTATATATGTTTACATGTATATGTGATAGTTTATTCATAGATTAAACTATCACATATACATATAAGCATACTTTGTTAAACAACTCAAAACTTTATTTAATTTATATTGTTCCATTTTAAATGTTATGGAATATATATTGTTTTATTTCAAATGTTATGGAATTAGTATTGTTTTATTTCAAATGTTACGAAATATTCAATTCATTATCTATAAATGTCAACAACATGAAATGTCAAGTATTTAACACTTCATCAGAAAACTCAAAACATTTCTCCTAACAAACAAAACCAATCATTCCTACCTCCGCAGGACTTGCCACATCAGAAAAAGCATCAAACTGCTCCCCTGCCAGTGTCGTCACCGTACTGCCAATTGCCGACAATCGCTTGCCGATATTTGTATCGAGATGTATATCAATACCGCGCATTTGCCACAGGACATTAAGTATCCACTTGGCATTGGTAGTTGGTCCACTGGCATTGATGGTCCTGGAGCAAACCTCGTATGTACCATCTGGGACCACAAGGACGTTCATTACCATACCGGCAGCCTTGTTGGGCTTCCAGTCGTCCCAACCGACGTCAAAATCATCAGCAAAACGCAAACAGAAGCCTGAGAATAACCACAAATAATGTTTAATGTTTGTCACATACATTTTTTCTTTATTGGCTATGCTTGTTCAAACTATTATTTAAACTGTCTTTAACTGTTTTTGTAATGTCATTAAAATTATTTTGTATCGATTACAAATAATTAAATCATCAGATTATTATTAGAGTAATTGTAATATTTGTAGGTCTTTTAATTCATACCATTTGAAAGAAAATGAATTACATGGAAAGTTATTAAAGAAGAAAGTAAGTGGTATATTTATTAGCGATATATTTACTTTAACAGCATTCTATATTTATTATGTTATAACTGATATGTGCTGTCCTTAATGCCACCTCAGCACAAAAGTCTATTCAATTACATACTATGAATGCATATACCTAGCAATGACGAAAGATGAACTTTTTCTATATCTAAATGCAAATTATTAAAAATAATATTCAGTAGAAGACTGTAAAGATTCTGATGAGACCTGTAAACTTTCCTTTGCTGACTAGTGATCCGCAAGAGCAAGCCGATATCTGAGTGCTTTCTAAAGTCAGCACCAGGGCGGCACCTGAATCATCTATCTTTGTCGTGCCACTTAATGCCTGACATTTACAAAGACAATAACAATATATATGTATTTTGTTTGCATAAGAACATACTCTGCTATGCATTGTTTGATGTACTTCTATGTATTACGTGATGTACTTTTAAGCATCACATCCTTTAAGCAGTTATGAGCATTGAACGATATATTTAAGAGCAATAACATATATAGTTACAAGAAACCTCTGCAATTTAATAACACTTCTTTAAATTATAAAATATTTCTCACTGCTAATTTTAATCGTAAAACCATGTATCAAGAGCTTCATTAAATTTATTAAAATTAAACGCATGAGCAAAAAACAAACTAATATTACATTTAGTTATTAAACCGATTTTTACACAAAAGCTAATATATACTAGTATATATTTATATCAAGATGTATATCAATACATTTAGTTAAACATTAGTTAAAAAAGTGTTTAAAAATAAAAAGAATTAACAAAGAAGAACAAACCTGAGTGAATGGATTCATAGGCAAGCAGACACCGAGGTCATCAACAGTCAGTTGAAGAAATAAAGTACTGAGTATTGGTTGAGCTGTAGATGAAGATCCAGCACTGGATGACGATGATGCAGACGCTTGATTGGTTGAAGCAAAGAGAGGGATTTTAGCAAAAACTTGCATGGAGGCTGTCTGGATCTCTTTGTTTAAAGCAAAACGTTGTTCAGTCCAGTATTCGTAAGCATTTTTGTAATTCAGCCAAACCAGTACAGCTGTATGGTGAATGGATATAACAAATGTGAAAAAGTGTCCGCTAAATAATTAAATTACGATATTTGTTTTATAGAAATCATTTTTTCACTGAATAATTAAATAAAAATGCATCAAAATAATGAAAAGAAAAGATATCAAAGTTGAAACTGAACAAACAATATGCTGCTAAATAATGTAATTAGAATTAAAAACTACAATATTACTTATCGTGACTAAATATAATATTTGTAAGCGTTTTGAAATAGAAACATTTTACACTTATTAGCATTTTGACTTTTAAATATTAACAACATGACTGATAAATATAAAATGATAAGTTATTAATATAAACAAGTATTTCAATCACATATTATGATATATTATCACATATTACGCATTCAGATATACTATCGTATATCGAGTCACATATATATCATATATTGGGCATCTTATGTCAGATTCCAGGGAGCCTTCTTAATTCCAAAACTAATTTTAGTTATGTACTAAAATGTGCAGGACCCATGGCTATTACAGTTATTTCATTGGACTACGATATCATATGGCTATAATGACATCATTGCTGATAAACATAAAGACAATGCTTTAAACATAAAAGCATTTTGTGATTTAAACCAATTTTACGAAATCGATATATAAGTATGGATTCGATACATATGTAAGCTCCCTGAAACCGGTCACTATATTAACAAAGCTAAACTGAAATGAAACCAATGTAACATTCTTGCCACCTTTATCAAAAGCTGCTGGCAGAATGAAGATGATTGGACGCTGTACTACAATCAATAAAGCCTCTTGATCCTTTGCTGCACCCGGTATCATTTCATCCTAATCACAAAATCATCAACTCAAAGAATAAATAGATGGAAAGAAATTAAAGAGAGTAAACAGTAATGAGACATCCCAATTAAATGTAACCCAATGAATTCTTTGATCAAATACAGCAAAACTAATTCTGTAAGATACAATACACACTGTAATATCTTTTGTCTGCTGAATATTAAACATTTTAATTATTAGTGTTTAAACAGAAATTTAAAACAACAAACTATCACAAAAAAGAGTACTTTAAGTTGAACGTCATGGATCAGAGTATTATATGAACGTTGTCTAAGACATAACTGTCAATATAAGCATCTTACTACAAGGTGCAGCAAGCAAGTGCAATTGCAATCATTCAAGAGAATCGAACCTGGACCTGTCATGTCCGAGTCTAATACTCGACAGAAACAACCTTTAACAAAGAAAAAACACAAGAAAACTATCCAGAAACAAATCATATAGCGAATTAATTAAGCAACAGAACAAAACCTGCAGAGCATTCCTCAGTGTTATCTTTGTATCAAACTTAGCGAGAGACTGAAGATCAGTTTCTGCTTCCTCAAAAAAAGGATTCTTCAGCAAAGTACCCAGAGTTAGATTCAATCCAATACGGGCCTTGACAAACACTTTCAGAGAGGGCCCCTTAGTCAGCGGAAGGGCTCCACGAGACCTCGGGTCCCCTTGACTAGATCTAGGAACCGCACGGATAGGCTCAGCTCGTCTAACGCGATTGGATAGCTCAAGTTCTATGGTGCTTGTTTCAAGTCGTACTGCGTTGTTTGTAGGGGTAGTGGCAGTTATTTGAATACCCTTGGAAATAAAAACGATCATAATAATAGAATGTATAAAGTTAGGTTTGATTAAAATCAACTTGAGCAGCTTATAATTTTGAAAGTCCTGACATTTATTTTACAAGAAAATGTATGCATAAAATTTTACAGCAAAATATATGTTAATTAAATATATGATACAGATATTAAATATATGATATGTAAATTTATGTTAATTTACAAGTGAATTATAAATATAATAGCGGTACTCTAGTCTTCTCTAGTCTTCTTCACTACTTTCTATTTATTTAATTTGTCTTAGTAAATTAAATCTTATATAATAGTATAATTATATCTATAAATATCTTATTTTATAATTATATTATTAAACTTATATAAAAGTTAATTAAGTAAGAATATAATAAAAAACGTACTTGAAGCCTAAAAAGTAACGTATAGAGAAGCGGTTTAGTGATTCTATCTTGAGACGAAGTGAAGTCATCAGTCCACAGAGAAACAGGCTGATCTATACCTGATACCTTCTGAACCACTTCATTCACTTCCTGAAACAAATCAAATCATTCAATTCTAAATACGCGTAACAAACATAAAATTACAGAAAAAATTTAAATATTATATTACGAAAATGTATAAAGAGAAGTTAATAATGTATTATTGATAAGACAATGCAGATAAAGAGAAAAGAAGTTAATCAAAAAAGAAAATATAATTCAATATCGGATATTTTAAATGAAACAACAATTTTTCCAGAAGAGTTTGAAACACGTACAATCAACCTATATCAAAAATATAAATAATACATTAAGAAAATTAAGTCTGCATGACTTAGAAAATTTCTATCACAGTCTAATTGCATACCTACTGTATGATATGATTGTTTCTCTGTATTAACTAATAGATCAAACAAAAATGATAATAATTCACCGAAATTACAATACGAAAATTTGACATTAAAGTTAAACATTAAAGTTAAATATTAAAGTAAATACCGCTTAAAACTAAAATATTAAAAATTACCGCAATAAACAAAAAATCGACGCAGCATCTCACCTTCATGAAAACCTTTTGAACAAAAACTAAATGATTCAACAAATCCGTCGTTAAAATATGTTCAAAAATGCCGACATCGGCCGTCGCGTTCAAATAGTTTCCCTCCCTCAAAGCCAACCCCTCGGCCAACCCGTGATGGTTGGCCGTCTTTGAGTCAGCCTCGCCGATGTCGTACTGATGGTAGTCCATGCTGGCGGGATCGTGCTGACGATATTCAGCATGAACGTGAACGGGAGGGAGAGCGATCTCAGCGGAGGAAGGAAGATTGCTTCCGGTGTTCACCTGGAAATGAACAAAATGATTACGATAAAGTAAATATCACTTTTTGTACTACGAATTTCTTACTGCTTTTTTTATCTTTTTTTTCTAATTTTTGGTTTTTGTTTAATTTCGATAATGAATCTGAATTTATTCGAATGACTGAAATTATTAATTAAATGATGAGTTATGATTATATTTCTATCTACACTGTATTCTCTTATTTTGTATCGCTTGTACATCTGGTATTAATGTTAAATGTTAAAATGCTTTTAAAAGAAACCTTCCTGAATCTTTCTCAAAGTTTATAAACCATAAACAGTAAATAAACTATGTTTATGTCTAGTTGTACTTCTATCAACTTCACAACAATGAAGTTTTATCAAAATCAGTCACTCTTACCCATGTTGCCATTAATTAATAATTGATTTTCAGAGTATTACAGTTAGTTAACTGCTATCTTACATACTCATTTCAAATCAAACATTATCATTAACTCTAATCTGTGCATAATATTACTTTTGCGTGCTCAATGATAATGCAGACTAGCCAGATATATAGAAAAACAATATCGCATATAGGTAAAGAATTTAACTTTTGATTGATTTGTGTTGTGTTCAATAGCATTAGAGAAAGATTAATTGTCCACAAAAGAAAGTAACACGCATTAAATACAATACATAATATACATTAAACAGCAATTGAAAAAAGGGTATCTCTTATAATTTTTAAAAACTTACTGTAAAATTTTATTAAGAATTAAATTATTGTAAACAACCATCAGTTATTAACATAATTCTGATTACACAAACTAAGAAATAATTAACATTCTGTAACAAAAACTAGATTACTAACAATTAACAATTCTGACTAAATAATTAATTTATGCAATTTACTACAGAAATAGCTTACCTTAGCAGAAGTCTAAAATTAAATTAATCTCAAACAAATTATTAAAGAGCATCCTAAAAATAAGATGCCAATTCAATGAAATAACAAAGAAGCATATCCAGTGGCAAATGACTAAATAATTCTTATATCAAGAAACTTTATTTTGAAGAAAATAATAAAAGTAATAATAAGCAATAATGATAATACTAATAATTGGTAAATACAACTTAAAACCGTACAATTTACTTAACAAAGATACTAAAGTTTAAACTATTAGCAACAAAATGACTAATACCACACCCAATAGAAAATAAAAATAAAAACACTTTGTAAATTAAACTTTAGCAAAATTAAATGATAGTTTAATTTAAATGATCAAAACAAATGATCGAAATTAAATGATCAAAATTACACGATGTATTTTGCTAGAATTTCACAAAAATAGCACAGAATAAAAAATATTTTCAAGTATTTTCATTATATTAAAACTATAACAAATATAGTGTATATTTCTGTACATATCCATAGAATCTAAACATATGTATAGAATATGTACATATGCATACAATCTGTACATATGTATAGAATCTGTACATATGTATAAAATATGTACATATGTATAGAATTTGTATATATGTATATAATAGACAGATATTATAATAAAGTATTTTGCTAGAATTTCACAGTAGTTTATCAGTCAAAAAATTTATTGGACTATCTTATTTGCTTTAATAATCAAATTCAAATGAAATTAGATTAATCATTGTATTCAAATTCTCCACTAACTGTAAATCCAATTAAATGAATTATAAATGCAGTTAGCAAATGTAATTATTAATACTATTCACATTTTCAATAATTTTTAAACATGTTTAGAACTTATCAATACATTTAATACAAAAAAGTACGAACCCATTTCTTTATTTATCATTTATTTATGTATCATCAAATCATGATAAAAAGTTGATTAAAAAAACTGAATTAGAAATAAAATAGTTAAGCACTAAAACCGAAATTTATATTTAACTTAATTCGAAGTCAAATGAGACTCGGATTAAATTACAAGGAAAAATATCAAATATAATCTGACATTTGGCAAATTTAAACATTTCGATAATTTAAACATAAAATGACGTTTGGATAATAAAACAAAAACTAGAATAGCAAGGAGTATTGCTAAAGAATAACAAATGTAATAATATGTAAGCTGGGTTTTTGGAGCAAAACAAAAATAAAATTTGACAAGTTGCAATATTTACAATATATTTTTTGTAAAGTGTCAAAAACACTTTACAAAATGACTTTCTAAATAAAAACAATAAAGAAAACTTACAAAATTCTCTAAAAGATCAAAAACATAATTTCAAAATAGCTGGACTTAAAATAAAATAGCGAGAATGTACTTATAACAAGGGGATATTTGAATTAAATTGGCGCAAAAACTACATCTTAAAGTAGCGGAAATTTAAGAAATTCAGCATTTTGCGATGATTTTTAAAACAAAAAGATAATTTTGAAAAAAGCTATGTCATAATATGAGCTCTTTAAATTTTACTTTTCGAGAATTGCGACGAGATCGCCAGTTTCTGTTAAAGTTACGTTTTGGCCGAAAATCATAATTTGATGACTCCAGAAAATACTGCAAACAATGATTAGACAAAATACCAGGCTTTATAAAAAATTAAGATTAATTAAATATGACTGAATGGAAAATGGATTTATAAATAAAAGAAATTACTACACCCTTTTTTAAGACACCCTTTTATAATAAGATACACACAGTATTTAATAAACAATTATATAATACACATGAATAAAAAATGGTTATACTGTAATCATGTATCTTACAAATCAATTAAACAAAATTATAGAATTAACTGAAAATGCACTTTTTCATGTAACTTTTAAAATAAATAATCAATTTTATAAATGTAACTTTTAATCTAAATAAAATAAATGGATTTCTATGATCCATAGAGATTAATCAGTATTTATTCAACATTTTTATAAGCATTTGCAAGGTTATAATTTTAAATTACAAATTTAAATGCAAACTATGCTTGCCATTTGAAAAGAAATAGAACATCATGCAGTAAATCGATCATTTATTTTATTCATAAAATTTAAGAACAGCACTGTAGTGTAATAATCAATAGTGATTAAAAAATATTTTATTCAACAAATCTAACACCAGCACTGAATTTTAACAATAGTTATTTTAATTACTATTGAAATAAACATTATAAATAATAAATATACTATTTAAATAAACATTGTAACGAGACAAAAACATCTACTAATGAAAAACACAACAGACTAAATCACATGCAGTGATTTTTTGTGAATAAATCAATAAACACTAAAGCTATGCCTACAAATTAATGAAATAACCAGTAAATACAAACTAACTCAGAAAACGGGAGGATTATATATTCTAATTCTAACCTTGGATGCAAAGCTAAGAGAATGAGTAGGTAAGTCTATTCTAAATCTTGCTTTGTTTCCTGTCACTCCTGAACTTGTCACTCTACCAATCTATAATAATATTATCAAGATATTTATGTTTAAGAATAGTATTTAAACTAAAAACAAGATTTCTATGTTAAAGAATAGTCTTTCGTGATCCAGCAAGTAAAATTGTTGAATTTTTATCTAAAAATATAATAAAAGCATATTAGTATACTATAAGTAGAAATCAGTGAAAATCTTTAATCTACTTTAAAAATTTGTAATCATTCAAACTCAAATGCTGATAAATAAAATGTATCATATTTCTCAAAATTTATATCAGACTTACTAGAAAATTCTTCTAGTTTTTATGTGCTAATTGCTTAATAGTATATCTTATGTACGCATTTAATTCAATTTTTCACATAAAAATAAATTGATTTTATTAACAACACGAATAAACAGGTAACATTTACATCGGTATAAATACTTAATTATAAATTTACGATTAAAAAAGCTACCACTAATCAAATAAATTCTACTAAAACTACATTAATAAATTCAATCAGCTTTAAAATACTGTCAAGACAAGTATAAGATCGACAAAATAAATCACAAATACCGCATTATAATTAGATAATGTAATGAACATTTGGCAGTTAACAAAAATATACAATAATCCATTAGACAAATTCTTTTAAATATTTAGAGATTATACACAAAACTTTTGCTCCTGAATATACTTTCCTTACTAGTACTTCATCTTAAATAATTAACTTCCAAATGATAATCAAATATATTTATAAAAACATACACTTATTCAATTACAAATAATACTATCATATATATTCATAAAAACATACATATATACAAATGATGTAGTCAAATAAAATATATATTTATAATATACTTAATATTATTTATTTTATTTATTTACTTTTAATTTCCTACCTTGTACTGAGCCCTAAGTGATGGAAGCAGTGATGCGCCCACAGCCAGACCTTTAAGTGATGCCTTGAAATGAATGACCAGTGGCACGCTGGGTCTACTCGGCTTCTGCGCAATGGCTGCAGCCAAGCCATCAGCATTGATAGCGCTTGTAGACGGCATGGCTTCGTTTATGACGGAGTGTTTAGATGTCAGCTTATGACGAGGTTCTACACCCATGTCTACTATGTCAAATGATGCCCTGACATGATAAAAAAGACATTTATTACTAACTAAATATTAACAAAATGAAATATTTCATCTAATTAAAATAATTTGACATAAGTTTATCAATGTCGTTGTTTTATGGCTGTAGACAACATTCTTTCTTTTCATAATTTAAATTGTTGGTTACAAATAAAGAAGCCATTTGCATTATAGGATAGCTTAATGACTGATCTTTGCTCCAAATTTATCTAGTTTTGTTTAGCCTTAATCACCCCCCACCCCCTCCCCCCAGATTAAATTAAAGTAAAAAGTAAACTCAACACAGTAAAACTCAAATCTAGAAATTTAAAAGAATCCGTTTGATCAGTTTTAAAATCTTCACATTAAATCAGACCAAAACAAATTGAGCCCGAATACATTAACCCAACCAACTGCCACATATGATTAATCTAATAACATTAATCAACATTATTCCTAACCATAACCCTAACCCCAACTCTAACCCTAAGAATTGACAGTTGATGTCTATTTATAAAGCTAATTGTAAAGATCCTACAATCATTATAATCTATATCATAAAAGAAATAAAGATTACTTCCTACTTAGATTTAGCTGGTAGTCTCATAAACTCTTGCAGTGTTGTGGAGAGTCTCTTTGAGCTACGCGCTACCATGGAGTGAAGCGCGACGGGATGCTGAGGGATGTCTATCTCAACGAGACCAACGGTCAACAGTCCAGAGTTATGCTGCGTTGAATGACGCAAAAAAGCTGAGTACAATCCTTGAGACTTAGCTATCTTAAACTTTACAACAGTCCTGAAGAACAGAAATAAAGTTATTTATTCATAAATTAATGTCACATCAGCATAAATTACTTTAAGGAGTAGGTAAAATAAGTTACTTCGTGACATGTAGTGAAGTTAAAATACAAAAAAAGTTTAAACAAATGAGAAAATTATGATTGTTTAAAAAACTACTTGATTGTTAAAACTGCGTATCAAATAAATTTTCTTTACGAATGAAACATATCAGACTTCAAGTGAATTTTATTCTCATACATATTGAAATAAATGAATTAATTTTAATGAAATGTTATATATTAAAGTATAATAAATCATCCAACTCTGTAAACCAATTCCGTTTTACAAATTTCATATCAAAAATAATATTCACTAGTCATTTACAAAATAAACTTCAGTTTCTCTCAGATGCATTATTATGTTCAATGCATATTCTTTCCAATAAAGGTGCAACAATAAAAAGATACTCCTAGTACAAACTGTAATAATTTTCGAACAACTAAATTTTTCTACCGTATAAATTTCTCAAACAGAACTATTTCATAAAATACAGCAATCAAATCGCATATATAAATCACATACATAATATAATAATTATATTTTTTAATAAAATTTAATGATTATATGCAATCTTTTTATTTTAAATCTTTCAAAATTTTATGAACAAAAAATTAATCCATTGAAATATTTCGCAAGGGGGATAATTTTTACTGTAACATCCAGTAGAATAAAGCCTAGTGCTTACTGCATTGAAGGGGGAATTCCTTCTAATAGAACTATAGTTGTCTGTCCAATAGAAGCAGTCGCTGATGACTCGTGCGTGCGTCTTTTAGTTACGCCTAACGACAGAAAAATAGCCAGTAATTAAAGAATTAAAATATAATATATTTCATCACAATAAAGAAAATATAACTGTAAAGAAATAAATAAACACTTGATAGTCCGTTAGTAGATATTCTATTTAATCTAAACATTACTTCTAAAAAAAATATTACACAAAATCATAAAAAACTTGAGACACTGAACAAGCAGAACCAAATGTTTAAGACCGGAAAACTTTTCATATTTAGTTGAATTACATTTAAAGAAAGTATGTTTGAAAGATTATATAAGTCTTTATATAATCCTATAAGTCTTTGCTTATCCATGCAGCAGCTATATTTTAGACTTCCCTACTTATATAGAAAGCCTTATATTACCACAAAATCTGTCTGCCATTCAAAAATGGCATCCAACTGTCTATACTTGTCCATTCATCAATCAAAATCTCATAATTTGATCAGAAACGATAAACAAAATGCAAAAAGAAAGTTCCAATAGATCATAAACTTCATGATGAACAAGTACAGAAATAATTGCATCATCTTGTCACTTTACAAAGTAGCTTTCGTGTTAAATAACTAAATAACTTATTTCATCATTCTTTGTATCCACATTTCTTATATTTTTAAGTCAATAAAACAAAACTTTATTTCATGAAAGTTTTTGAAGTAACTCCACTCACCTTTAATCTTCTCCCTATGTGAGGCACTTGCCTGGCATTCTCTCAATTCAGCTTCTAACTTAAGTCCACTCAGCATGGCAGTGATAAGCACTTTATTAAACTTAGCTACACCAAACACTACGATAGGAATCTGTTCTCTTATCACTACGCCTATACAATACACTACAGAATAAGTATCATTGAAAGTATAAATTAGATGAAAGAAAATAATCTGCATTTAGTCGATGATTAATTCAACTGATGTATCACTTAATATATATATATATCTTTTATTCACTTAAAGTGTAGAAGCAACAGTAAATCAAACAAGAAAGAAAATAAAAATTGTACTACTAGAAGAAGTGTGTAAGTTACAACAATTACAAAAATCTAAATTGTCCTTTTTATATGGCAAGAAAACTAAATATATCTAATTTTTTTATTAAAGTAAAGACTAAAGAGCGAATGTTTACTTTGAAATGAAAATAATTAGTGATTTAATAACATCACAGCTCACCAACGATATATAAGACTAGATGGAACAAGAGTTTATTAAAATGGAGCCATTCATTTCCGCTCAATAATTGTTGATGCTATTTATTTATTTATTTTGTTATGTTTTTATTTTTACTAAATATGCTATTTATTGATTAATAAGAAAATTAAATCAAATTAAATTTATTGAGAAACAAAAATCAACTTTAACAGCAGTTACAGTCTAACTTAACACTAATTAAACACTTAGCTTTAAAGAAAAATTTCAAAGAAATTAGATTTCATACAACAAAACCCTACTTTGTGTAAACTGGAATGTCTTAGGTGCACCACGTGGTCCATGAACCCCCCCACTGCCTCTCTGAGTGTCATCCATCAAAGGTTCCCTCTCCATCATCTCATCCTCCCCCTGCTCCACCTCTCCCATCCCGCCCTCTACATCACCCTTCATCCCAGGTGACCTATGACTCAACCTTGACCCTCTAGGCTCTACCCTACTGGCCTGTGACCCCCGAGACTCTACCCTAGCATGTGACCCTCTAGGCTCTACCCTAGCCTGTGACCCTCTAAATTCCGCCCTAGCCTGTGACCCTCTAGGCTCCACTCTAGCCTGTGATCCTCTTGACTCCGCCCTATGTTGTGACGCACGCTCCGCCTCTTCATCAATGATTGACAGCTGTGACTTATTATTGATTGTTTTCATCTCCGGCATGCTCGAGTAAAGATCCAGTAGATAGTACAAAGTTCTCCAACATTTCGGTGTGTTCTCTTTTATCTCATCTACTATCGTTTTCTCCCCCGCTCCCCCGGATGACGTGTCGGTTATATCGATAGCAACAGACCCTCCCGCGCTTTGATTCAAAGAATGAAGCGGGGACTGTATCATTATCGCGCCATCTTTACTAACGCCACTGCTGAACGCTTTCATATATTTCTTTGATGATATCGGAAGTCCCACTGGTCTTGGTGTCGCTCGGTGATGTGATGGCGTCGCTTGATGTTGCAATGTATCACGCGATGTTTGAGATGTCGCTTTTTGATCCGCGTCACTAAACATCACCGGTGTTATATTCTGCTGAAACTTCTGACTCGACACTGCAGGATGCAGGGGAGAATTTTCATTTGTGTCAGTTTCTGATGTCGCGCCTTCTGAAGGCGTCAAAACCGAAGGACTAACGGCAGCAAATCTTACATCCTCCCCCTCCCCTCCCTTCAACTCAATCCTTGTCTTTACGATATTCTCAATCATCGTCACAAACTGATGAACCAGACGCAGCAATGACATATTCACGTGCTGCGACATCGACCGACAGTTTACCGCAAAGTTGACTTTGGTTGTAACTGGGCGCGCTTCTATCTGGCTCAACGCTATCCTCAACACATGCCACGACTTTCTCCTAGCATCCCCGCCACCGGGCACTTCCCCCCCATCACTTTTACCGGCGCTGTTTTCAAAGTCGACAATATCTTTCATGGAGAGTCTCACATCGAATGTATCGCATAGAAACGCTGGGATTTCATCGACACGAAAATGAGCCGATTGTTTAGGTTTGTTGCATCCGGCTGAAACGCGGCTTTGAGTTTTGCGCGGCAGCCGCGCGGCTGTGTGGTGTTCGGCTTCTGAGTCTATGATCTCTATACGTAGCGCGGTAAGAGTGCCGCGTATGGATGCGTCGCCGCCAAATTTCTTCATCATGGCCGACATTTTAACTGCGTCTAACGGTAGACCCATGGAATGAAGCAATGGCTTGAAAAGAACCTGACACAAGAGCAAAACTACTTTAAAACTATTCATGAAAAAACATAAAATTGTCAATACTTAATTAAAACTAGTTAGCAAGATCATTAGTAAGTTACTGATATTAAAAATATTGTTTTAGTAATTAAAGAATACTAATAGGTAATACCAATAATAAACATTACTGCAATAGCTATTATCAATGTGCTCTTAATACTAACAATAATTATTTTTATTTCATTTCAAGTTTTTATTTCATTTCAAATAAACCTTTATTATAGACTTAATCAGAACCATAGAGCATTTACATTTTGTCATTCACATCATTCATTTAAATCAACATTTTGACACTTTATAAATTTTACCTTTTTGCCAATTAACTTATTAATTACGTTCAAAAATGATCGAATAATTATTACTAATCCTTATTATTCCATTCAAAATTACTATCAAATAATAATAATTATTATCATTATCATACTACAGATAAAACTCAACCATAAAACTTGTCATCAAACATCTCCACACAAAACAAACCTGAGCATCTGCGAGTTGAAAAGCCGGATGCGTCATCGCTGCAACCCTTCGTACATTCAAACTATCATCATCCTGACTGACATCACTCACCCCGGTACATGTCCACGAGTCCTGCCCCATCGAAGGATAACTCAGCCCCACCGCAGTCACCCTCATCGCTCCGTTACTGAATCTCGTGTACTCCTGCTGGCGTTGCATCCAGCGTCTCATGTCGTCATCAGCAACGATGCTTTCCCCTCCTGACACCGGTAGTAGACCCGTAAGATGTCCGCTGAGTGTCGGGTTAGGAGTGCCGGAGGGAACTTTAGAACTTTCACTCGATGAGAGAGAACAGAACGTTAGATTACTGGCGTGGTGGGTGGGGTGGTTGTTAAATGCGGGGGAATGGGAGGGTGGGAGGATGTGGGGGGTGCTGGTTGATAGGAAAGTGGGGGGATTGGTTCCTACTGCTCCCCCGGTGAGAGGGGTGGTGGTGACTATAACGTGTGGGACGGCTTCAAGGTTTGAGTCGGTTGAATGCTGTTTATTGTCTGAAAAATGTTGACACTTCAAAGAATGAAAGAAAAAAAATTAAAAAGCTCAATTTATAATTAAAACTAATCATAATTTTAAATGACTTCATAAAAAAATGACACACTTTCCAATGAGTTTAAAAATGTCTTTAGAATTAAGGTTTAAGATTAAGGTTTAAGATTAAGGTTTAAGATTAAGGTTTAAGATTAAGGTTTAGGATTACATTATTGGTATTGATTATTAAACATCAATAATTTTGATAACATTTAAGACACTGCGAGTTAAAACTCATTTTCTCAAAACTTATTACAATAAAGTATGTTATATAAAATCACTAAATAAACACAAAACAAATAAAGATCATATAGTTTATGGCAATGTGATAAGTGCCTATCTAGGCATTAAGAAACTATACAAAGAAACTACAAAAATATATAACTAGTTGCACCCTTTAACAACTCGACAGCTACTTCCTTTAACTGTATACATGATCTGTATTACCCTAAATATTCAGTTACAAATTCAACTTACAATGATGTCCCCCTACTGACACCGCCGTATGCATACTAGGAGTCTGTTCATCCTCCCCACTCATCACCACAGCGCTATTAACAGATCCCCTCTCACTCCTCGATGTCACGCTCTTCCTACTTCTTCTCACCCCCGCTACCTTCCCTCCCCCTCCCCTCTGCATCGCTCCCCCCTCGGCCTGGAGAAGGGAAGTCTTTTCATCAATGATGTCGTTAGTATCGAGAGCATTCTCGACATCATCAGTGGTGCGATCCGCTGAATGAAAGTTGTCTTCGCTTGTGTCGACAGGAATGGCAAATGTTACGGTGTTTTTCTTTGTCTGTTTTCAGCAAAGTAAAAACTTCTAACTTTTTTAAACGATTAATAATAAATCTCAATAAATAGACTAATATAATTTAGATATAAGTTAGTTGTCTTATATTAACTTTAAATTTTCGTTATTAGAAAAACATTTATAATTGCAATGATGTGCAGATTATAACCTGAAATTACGCTTTGCAAAACACGATGACATAGGGTTTATGAAGACTCAAATCTAGGATCCTTAAATTCCAAGCGTAACAAGTACTAATCAAACATTGCACGCTTATTATTAATAAAGATAACAATTTGCTATATATCATCTTAAACTCAAACGCTGCTACATTTTCAAAAACTGAATTTAGTTTTAAAATTCTAACAAATCTTAAAAACATGCTTGCAGAGAGTACAGTATAAAAACATAACTGAATAAGAAAATATTACTTTAAAGTTAGTCTCAGCCAGCAATGGCATATAGAGCACATTCTTCCACTGTCGTGTCAGTACCAGCAAACCTTTCTTGACTGTCAGCAGTTGAGGTATGGTATCAGCTGTCAGACTCTCTTCAATCACAGTCACTCCGACCTTGTGAATGTAACGATGAAGAACAGTGAGTAGTTGGCAGGATGGATCTTCTTGTAGAGTCTTAGATAGACTGTTGATACGGCCGTACTTGCTCTGTAATTAATTACATTACGATTTATAAATAACAATCCAATTTATTTATACAATTAAATAAATTACTTTAACACAATAAATTGTTACTTTACTTTCTAGAGAAGAACATTACAGTATGCACTTCGCTAAAATAAGTAAAAAGGGTTAGAAAACCGAAACGTTATCATGTACAGTCATAAATAAAATTATTATTCAGAAATGGCTTGATAAAATTTAAAAAGATATTAATAAATATCTAGAAATACACGTAGTAAAAATTCAAATTAGTAAAAAATACAATTAACAATTAACATACAATTAAAAATGCAATTAACATTTAATATTTTTTATAATTCTTTACCAAGAAATAAAAATATATAAATCAACGGATAAATAATTACACAATTAAACAAATTGCTACTTTAAGAAACAATGCACTAATTATAAATGTTAGCAGTCACAGTGTTATACGTGTATTATAGAAGGAATATATTATATAATTCTGACGAACAGTAAGCCTGCCAATTACTGATGCCAATACAAAAAAAATGTATTAATTGTTTCATTTTATTAATTATTACAATTACTATAATTACATTTTATAAATTTGTTGCAACAAAAATTATCATTTTCTGTGTCAAAAAGATGTGTCAAGCAGCCAAAAAACTTAAATCTACCGAATAATAAATTTTATATTTCTTTACTAAGAAATATAGAAAATATATAAATCAACACATAGATTAATATATAATTAAATGCATTGCTACTTTATGAAACAATGCAGTAATAATACCTTGGCAGTAGCCGGCATATGTATTCCCTGTACATCGAGTGCATTAGTCATGACACAAGCCATGACAGTGCACACGTGCTCGTTTAGCTGTTTGTAAAGATGATTTGCTGACAGCACGGCGCGATGACATGGATTCATCCACGCGTTGATAGCTGGCGTAGCTGTTGACAGCAGATTCCAATCATATCTAGACATATAAAGACTTAATATATAAAGACTTAAATATATCTGTATAAAGATAATAGACTTATCTACCTAAAGATAGTCCTTATCGAGAAATAACTAAATAATTTAGGCTTCTAAGCACATTATATAAACTTATTGCATTCTGTCAATTAGAAGTATAAACGATAAATTTTATATTTTTATATCATTACTGCCATCTCTTATAGTCTGAAGTAAAAAACCCTTTAATGAATAATTTAGATTTAGTTTTAATTCACTTGCGATTATTTCAATTTATCAATAACTGCGATAAATTTAAAAATCATTATCAACATTCATAGAAGCTGATATAAGCGCTAGAATTTACAAAGAAACTAAATAAGTAAAGAAATAAATCAACAAAATAGCAAACATCTTACATGTATCAATAAATCTACCAGTATCTCACCTCGTGTACTCCAGTCTTCTCTTCTTAGGTGATGGCGGTGGCGCCGCAAAGTTAAACCACGCAGTTTTCAAAGTCAACATAGCGCTTGACGCGTCACCAACCAACTCCTGCTTCTTTGTCTCCTCCAAGACATCATCCTTCGTGTCATCATCTTCATCCGATGACACCAGTTTCCTTGAACCCCATGACGCTTCATCGTCGGCTGAATTCCCCGCAACCGACCCCTTCCTCTCACTACAAACCGAAGCGCCATCTGAATCGACTCTCGATGCCGCGCTGCAAGGTGATCCCAGCACTGTCGCACTATTAGGAGATCCCACAGCCTCTGCCACTGTGATATCGTTATCTGATTTCATAGCGCTACTGCGAGACCCTAATCTTTCCCTCTCAGCTGCTTCAACATCATCACAACGTAACGGCGCGTTAGCATCAATCTCATCCTTTGTATCGTGATTCCTTGATGTGTATCCGTCCCTTCTCGCAGCTTGTAGACTTATATCTTCAAGCCCGCATTCAAACATTATAAACCCAGCAAGATTCTCAACATCATCACCACCATCAACCCCTCGCAGTTCTTGAGTACCAGTTCTAGAATCCTTACATTTAGAATCTTTTATATCCGACATACTAATTCTAGCCTCAGGCTGTCGACTAAAAGTAAACAAAACGTTTGATCTGTACTCCGGGATGGCAGTTAGAAACACGTGGCTGGAATAATTACTATCTTTCTTCATGCGTCGCAACTGGAAGTGAACGCGCGATATCTTCACGCTACCCACCATGTCATCGAGTCTAGTCTCCATCACAATGTCCGCAGCACCGACGCTCACACTCCGGTCAAGCGACGCGGTCTTCTTCCCTCGGACTGACCGAGACTTAACCGGTTTGACCGTCGGGTCTGGCGGGGGTTTAACTATAGCGGTACGACGTCGCTGAGAGACGCTGTTGGTGAGAAGTTGGAGACTGATGCCATCGATGCTGGCAGCAAGGACTGACACGCAGGTGAGTTCCCTAGCGCGCTCCAGAGCTGAGATGGAGATGAGTTCTTCTACTAGAGAGGCTTGCAGAACACAGATGTTTATCTGTAAGAATAAAAACAAGAGGAAGACAAACGGAGAAGCTTAGATTACATCAAATGATCGCAGCTTGAATAATTTAGCAAAAAAGTCAATTAATTTAATCAATATCATTTGATTGACATTGTAATTAATAAATTAAGATAATTAAATTAATTTATGACAAGTTTAGAAACTTGATTAATATGATAGTCTTACAAATTAAAAAACTTACAAGACTCTATCATATTAATTTATTTATTAATAACTTATTATTGTTATTATTGAGTCAAGAAATGCAGTAAAACTCAAATTAAATGTAATAATTGTAAAGAAATGAATAAGAGAAGAATATAAAATGAGAAGATTAAGAAAGTGAATATATTGAGTCGTTCAAATTTATATCACTAAACTATATATCCTTATTTACTACCTCGATTACTTATACGTAATCTCTAACAAGCGAACTTTAGACTACAATCGTTACTTAAAAACAAGTTAAAATAAATCTCACTTAATACAGCTTTAATCTATACAAATGAATTCGCAAAATTTCCATTACAATCATTATTTAAATTAATCTTATTTAATACAGCTTAATGCAAATGAACAAACTACAAACTAAACTTGAAATACTAACTAACTTTACTCCAGTAAAACATTTCTACACAAAACAAACAAGCCTTCGCAAAACTGGTGTAACTTTCATTCAAAAAATTTCTGCAACTTTAACATTAAATATATGTACAGCCTGTTATAAAATAATATCGCAACTTTCCATACGCAATAAACAAGCAAAACCTTAGCTAGATTAAGTATAAGTTGTAAACGCGATGTTTTGCTCTCAGGTTTCTCCTCCTGCGCCTCAGACAGCGCAGTAGACTGACTCGTTACTGGCACTAACTGACTGCTTCTCGCTGCCCCACCTTGCTCCGCGCTACCAGTTTGAGCGTCACTATTCTGCTCGAGACGTAACTTATTATGTGCTTGTATCGAATCGATGCATTTAAAATGTAAACTGTCGACAATGGTGGAAGGATGAAGTTGAGATAGAACCGGAGTGACGGCCTCTAAGTATCTGTTTTAGGATGGAAAATGTAAGATAAAGTTGAATATCACTTATAGCAGTATAATTTTTACATTATGATTTTTCATTAATGATTAATGATCATTTTAACAAAATTATGCACAAAACAGACATCAATAGGTCCCTTTTTAACATGATGAAAATCTAAAACAAATACTTTTATCACATACTTTACAAATATAATTTATGCATGTCAATTTCAAACAGTTAATCTTTAATTTATTCTTTTTATAATTAAAAGTCTGAGTATTTACTGATACCTCTGTAAAGCTTCCAGCATTAGAGGTGAGACCATGAGATCAACCGAACCTTTTAAATTAATTACTGCAGTCATCTTTGACAGCTTTTCTTTCGACAAATCTTCACAACTATCTGTGTCTAGAAGCATTACAAAGAAAAACAAATACAAGATTATAATAATATTATTTTTCTCTATAGTAGAAGAGAGTTGAAATTATATCAGAGAATAAGATAATGAATTATAAGATACGTGATGTTATTTAGTCCATATGTTGATTATGCTTTGCTGCTTTAATAGCTTTTAATACGCTTTTAATATAATTTTTCTTTTAATAAACTTTTTCTTTTAACATGCTTTTCATTGAATTTCAGCTTTTCTAAAAGAAATTTTTTATTGTTATGACATCAGTTATGGTATCATATTGTCAAGAGAAAAGGCCTTTACAGCAATCATTTTACAATTAACTAATCAATCAATTAATGAATCAAATCAACGAAAAATGCATATTGTAGAATTCTGATAATAATTGACATGAATAATTAAAGTATTATTTAAATAATTGAATAATAACTTATGCACCGAGTATAAAAATCGAACAATTTTAAATAAAAATATTAATTTTTATAACATAGGCAATACATGAAAAAGATATCAGACTGCGAAAAGGATAATTGTAATTTATAAACTGCATGTAGTATCTTAAAGTGGTGTCTATTATTGTACAAAATGCAATATAAATGAAATAGTGTTTATAAAAACTGCTATAAATATGCTAACAATATTATCCTGTTACAACATAAAAATGTTATTTACAAGAAATGTTAATAATGAAGAATTCAGCAACCAGACAACTACCGGACGATAAATAAATATAAAACATTAATAAAATAAAACCAAAAAAATCGAGTTATTTGATATAAAAATAGTTGTACGATTACGTAACATATAAGATGAAAGTTTACAAGCAAGTTAACTGCTTCATTGATTAATTAAATATTTAACTAATTATTTTAAAAAGTTACAGCGATTAGAGAAAGAGAACATACTGATGATCATGCCATACTATAAATATTTATAAATGTTCAGTAAAAATAGTTTAAACCCAATTAACTTATAAATTATACTTTAGAAATCACAATATCAACCACAGGAACAACTCTGAAAGTGTAATTCAGCCTCACAGAATTCATTAATAGTTTCATAGAAAGAGTTTAATTATTAAAGTAGTTAAAACAAAGCACAAGTAAGTTTTTTACAGTGTAGAGAAATATCAAATTAACTAATACAAACCTTGGTAGATATAAATACATTCAGGTCTTGAAAATAATGATTCATCTGTCATTTAGAGCAAGTAATTGTACGACACTAACTAATTAGTGCGAAATTAATTAATTAATAACAAATTAAGTAATTAGTAACAAATTAACTAATTAGTAACAAATTAAGTAATTAGTAACAAATTAAGTAATTAGTAACAAATTAACTAATTAGTATCAAAATAACTAATTAGTAACAAAATAACTAATTAATAACAAATTAACTAATTAGTAACAAATGAACTAATTAGTGGAAAATGAACTAATTAGTAACAAATTAAATAATTAGTAACAAATTAACCAGTATAACTTAAAATAACAGCCAATGGATTGAATAAAACATTTATATCAAAGGTTATATAGATATCTGTACCGTATATATTTCAGTGCACTTATACACTTTTAACAATATTTATATGCGTTTTGTAGAAACAAAAGTATATAATTGTATTCTTTTAAAATTATATTATTATTAAATGTATATAAATTAAGCGATTTACTGTACAAATTATATATACTGACAAAGTAAATTGCAGATAATGAAAATAATATATATTTGTATATTGATTTCTAGAAGCATTGAAAATTTAACAAATAAATCAATGGTTCAATGTAAATTTTACTAATCATTCTTATTTAATAGGTTATGCTTGACTTTTAACTAATAAGGAGATTGAAACAATTCTACATATATAATCACAATAAGGATAAAATTCCACTTGCTATACACAACAACTACAACTATATCAACTACCCAACTACTACCAACCCAAAATACAACTACTATGAAATACTACAAGTCTCTACATAATACTATAATATAAATAATACAATAAACACAACACTATAAGACTTTATATAATACAAAAATATAAATAATACAGTAAACACAATACAACAACATTACATACCCGCTTGTGGTATCGTCTGTTCCATGTCATCAGAAAAGAACCTACTCTTCCTCCCCTCCAGATCTGTCGCGCTGGTTGATGGCGTACTTAACGTTGGCGGTGGTGACATCACCTCGTGTCTGGCCGTCATCAATGCAGGTGTAAAACCCTCATTTATGTACGAGAATCTTGGAATCCAAGATGACGGCTGCCCGCGATCAACATACTGGGATACCTCCTGCGTAAAACACGGATGCGGTATAGCTAACGACCAATCAGAGCAGTGCAACTGAGTCATGTGATTCTTATAGCAGGCCATGAGCAGAGGGGACTTTCCAATTGGTTGGTTTATCTGGCTGTGAAGATTTACAAAGTGAGCAGTTAACGGGATTTGAGTAGCATCTGTGTCCATGCTTTCTTCCAGTTCTTCTTCTTCCGCAAACGTTCTCTCATCGTCATCAATGACGTTATCGGTAGCGTGATGGGAGGGAGGTAGAGGCGCATCATGAGAGAAAGATTTGGCTGAGACAAATGAATCTGCATCAGTGCTCGAATCTTGTTCTATGTGAGATATAGTTTAATGAATAAATAAAGCAAAGCATTCATCTTATGTAATTTATTTTCTAATGATATATTCAAAAAGAAATTTCTACGTGTAAACAGACGGGCAACAATATAAAACAGCGTGCTAAACAACATCATGCGTGTGCAATTTTTATCTATCATAATACCTATTATAATAACAGCATCTTTAACATTTAAAATTTATGCTTTAAGATTTGTAGAAAGTCAATCACTGTCTATCTGTGTATACAAGGCCTCTGTCTATCTGTCTATATAAGTCTTCCATCTATCCATGAATACAAGGTCTCTATCTGTCTGTTCATGTATAAATGGCCTCTCTCTATCTGTTCACATATACAAGGATTCTGTCTGTCCATGTATACTATTCTATCTATCTGTTCCTTTATACTGTCTGTCTATATTTCCAGGTATACAAGGCTTGTCTGTCTGTCTGTCCATGCATACAAGGCCACCGTCTGTCTGTCCATACTGTCTGTCAATGCTAGTCATTTGATTGTTGAAATAATATGCAATAACAAAATCATAAAAGACTATTTCATGATAATGAGAACATAGACGCTATTGTAACATAAGAGACCAATTATAAACCGATCTCTTGCAGATCTTATTTAACTTTAAATAACAAAAGATAAAAAACAAACCCGTCTGGTTTTCCATAGCGTTACAGTAACGACTAGAATCACTCGACATAACATCGCTCTCCTGCGATCTTGCCATCTTCCATCCCCTGCCGCTACCTGCCAAATTATCACACCCCGGCAGGCTACCGACACTCGAACTCAAATCTTCTGCCGCTGACTGAAATTCATCGACTGCTCGGCAACTATTAACAGACGCGTTTGAACTTTCCGCACTTGGCACAATACAATGTTGCGACACTAGTCTTCGTAACACAGGGCTCGTTAAACTCGAATGACGTGACAGCCCCCCACCCAACGACCCGCTAATTAACGACCCCCGGGACCCTATTGTCCCCCCGCTCCCTCTATGGGTCCCACTACTCGGAGTATCGGGACTCGGTCGGTCAAACCCCGGAGTTACCGCACCCCTGAATGTTGTCGGAGGGTCATAGCTTCTCGTTCGACCATGGTGTATAGGTAAAGGTTTACAACTTGATCCTATGAGGTCGGATAAACTGTTTGCGCTTCCCACGCTTGTAGTTCGTTCTAGGGTTAGGTTTGAGCGCCCCGGGGGGGGTGCTATATTAACAGATAGGGTGGGTACCGCCCCTGTACTGGATTCAGACGGACTGCTTATATATCTGTCAGTATCGTAAGGATCAGAAATAAATTCATTCGGAATGAAACTGGCCTCAGTTTTCATCGTGCTGTCTATCTCGCTGTCTCTGTCTCCGTCTCTCTCGTCTACCGCGGACAGTTTAGACCCCCGTCCGTTCGTCCAGTCGACCTCCTGATTGACATCCTGTCGTCCGACTAGCCACTGATCGCATCGCATAACGCGTTGACCGCGCGTCGATCTATCGGTGATCAATGTTGAATCAACCGATTGATCGCCGACTAAAGTAACGTCATCGATAACTTCTCTCGGTGTATGTCTGTGTCTGCTTTTAATCATAGCTTTAGTTTGTGCGTGAGAGAGAGGTACTGTGTCTAAATTCAGCACAAGCTGTCCTCGATGAAACAAACTCTGTCCGTAACCAAAACTACGTTCATCAGAACAGATCAAATGTACAGCCGAATTTGTACTGTCGACAAAATCTTGATCATTCGGTGTGAAAAATGATGGACCGTTGCGATTGTTTCCAAAAAACTTACACCCACCCACGCAGCCGCAGTGAACCACCCCGCAATCAACCTCATCTCTAATTGTCTCGCTCAAGGTCTCGTTATCGTTTAATCTAAACGATTCTTCGTTTAACTCGGAATCATTTAAACTTTGAGTATCATATTTAGTGAATCGCGCTTTATATTTATCCGGACTCGTAGATGAAGCCTTTGCACGGAATTTAATATTAAACAAACCCGCTTCAAATCCCTCCTTTACTCTAACTGGATCCACATCATCCTTACAAGATCCAACATCCCCTGACCTCAAATTCGTATTTGCTCTCGGGTTTTTCCCCTGAGTCGGTAAAACCCCACTCCTAGCCCATAAAAAGGACAACCTGCGTGTCTGAAGGTCGTGTAAACGAAGGAAACGCGTTTGTGCTATGAGATATGCGGGATCCGGTAGCGTTAGTGCTGCGTCGATATTAACCGGTCCCAGACTGAGGCCACCGGCCTCGAGCCAGGGGTCGTTGTCTGAGTTGTAGGGCTGGGTGACCGGGATGGAGAGAACGAATTGTTTGATAATGACGTGTGGGATGAGAGAGGTGATGCCGAGCTTTGTCTCGGTGCTGTGGAGATTGCATAGCGAGAGACGGATGGGATATATCTGCGTGACGCGTAATAGATATAATTAATATTAACTGATGTAATTAATAGATATAACAAATATTAATTGATATAATTAATAGATATAACTAATATTAATTGATACAAATAATATCAATTAACTTTTCACTACAAGGCATAACAAACCTACAGTCAGCAGAACTGGTAGATTGGATAAATGAAAAAAAAAGAAAAAAAATAAGAATCAAATTAATATTTTAACTCACAAAGTTACACAATCGAACTGCTTATAAACTATCAGTTAATCAACCCGCAATATATAAAGAGAAATGTATAATAAATAATTTATAAATGCAAGTTAAAAAAAATAAAATCCACTACATTAATTAATTAACTGGACACCTTTATTAAAATATAAATTTCAGTACAGAAATTCCTAAACATTGTAAATTTTACAATATAATGAAATAATATTGTATAAAAATACTATAAAAATAAAATGATATCAAATAATATTGTAAATTTCAGCATAAAAAATATAACTCTCTCTGTTTCTCTCAGTACGTATTTTGTTTTATCTACGCTAAATCTATCCCAACTAACCTGCACATTCAGAGCAGCCCCTGTCTCAGCCAAGTAGATATCTATACAATCTACCGATACCCTAGTGACCCTGTATTTGAGGTCATCGCTAGTGGGGCAGGGTGACAGGCCGCGCACTAGTCTGGTGCACGCAGGCTGCGGAGCCATGTGTTGACAGAGCTTGTAGCTGACTGCAGGCTCTAGAACATTCTCTAAATCTTGCACGAGATAAAGAAATGTCTGAAGGAATTCTATTATGTTCTGAAGCTGGAATAGAGAAATTTTAAACAGATGGATTAATAGCTGGAATAAAGAGATAGATATATAAGTAGATAGAAAATAAGTAGAGAAATGTCAAGGAGATAGATAGATAGAATAAATAGATAAATACAGAAGTAGATAGATACTAAATAGAGAAATGTTAACAAGATAGATAAATAGATAAACAGACAAACAGATAAATAGACAGATAATAACAGCTAAATAACTACATTTTGGAATAGATACATTAAATACAAAATTAGATAAGTAGTAGATAGATAAATAAATAAGTATAAAAATATATAGATAGATAAATAGAAGCTAACAGATATATAATTAAATAGATAGATATAGGTTTACATAAATAAATTGATACATAAATAGATAGATACATAAATAGATAGAGAAATAGATAGTTAGATAAGTAGTATAAAGAAAAACAAATAGATACATAAACATATTTTTATTTTTTAAATAAAATAGAAAATAAAATAACAGCAGTCTCAAACTTTGATAAAATAGTAAACAAATGTAAATCACGATTAATATAAAACTATACCCAAACATGCAACCAAACAACAAAATAAAACAAAGAGCCCCAAACCCCCTCTCCCCCTCCCACTACCTGTGGAGCAGTCAGTCTCCCAGTGAGGTCCCCCACTGTGACCTCCAGCAACCAGGCATACTCCAGAGTCTCACTGTCCAAGGGGAGCCCTTCGTGAGAAAACATAGCGTGCCCCCTTATCTGTAGACCGGACAAAGCCAAGTGGCCGTCACTTAGATGCTTGTGTGATGCTGGCCTCTGAAAAAAACATACAAGTAAATATAGAAATGTAATATAAATATTCAGATATAAATAAATAGATAAATAAATAGATTCAGATATAAATAAATATTCAAATCTGAATATAAGTTTATAATGTTTATTTAAAACAGAAATTCAACTTGTTTTCAGAAATGAATGTAAAAATTGCGTCCTTCAATGTTGATAATAATACTGTTATATTTCAAAGGTGCTGTTAGCTTATGTTGTACGTATATTGCATTGTTCTAGTTTAATAAACTTTTTATACGGCAATATTTTAATTTATTGCTGATTTATTTTTAACAGTTTTGTAAATGCCAATTTGATTTTTTTTAATATCTTATAGCCTTCGCTTTACTATCTTCTTATAGTATCAGACCAGTTAAGCAGAGCTGGAAATAGTGATTTTAGCCTAAGACAAAATTGAAAAGAGTTTTATAATGACAAGAAATTTGACAGTTAGAATTATAAAATTGTAACTGATATAAACTAAAATTGCATTAATGAATAGAAAAAATACATCAAGACAGCCTATGCTGTTATACTATAATATAAGCCTAATAAATCTAACAGATAATAAAGCTTAATGAAGGCTAAAAATAATTAATTAAGCCTAAATAAAGCTTAGTTAAGTATGATAAAGACAAATAAACCTCTTAGAGACTAACCAAGACAAATAAAATAAAGCCTAATAAAAACTAACAGAGCATAATAAACCAATTTAAGCCTAAATAAGGACTAAAAAAGACTAAATAAAAACCAATTTAAGCCTAAATAAAGACTAATTAACCCTAATCGAAGACCAATGAATTTATCCTAATTACAGACTAATAAAGTATAAATAAAGACTAATAAAGCCTAAATAAAGACTAATGCAGCCTAATTAAAGACTAATAAAGCCTAAAGAAAGACTAATAAAGCCTAGTAAACCTCAGAGATATCTTTGGCCACAAGCAGAGCAGGAGACAGAATGACTTGCAGTAAAGTTTCATTATATTTCTTGTCCAACTCAAAACCAACTCTTTCAACAAAAATGCAAGGACACGGGGCGGCATTCTCTGAACAATTCTAAAGAAAATAATCTATGAAAAATAATCTGTAAAAAAGAACGTATAAAAAAATAATCTATGAAAAATAATCCACGATTGTGAAATATAATATCACGCAGATAAAATATAAGATTAATATTAGAAATTATGAGATTTATGAGCAGTAAAGAATAATCTCTTGCGATAAATAAATAGCCACTCACCAAATAAAATCAACTCATAAAATCAACAAATAAAATTAAAAGATAAATAAAAATAAGGTAAATATGATAAAATGAAACTAAACAATAAATAATATTATATAAACAATAATACAGAAAAACACAATGTAATAAAATTCAGATAAAAATAAACATCCATACCCTGACAAGTTGTGCCTGCACATCGTGCAAGGTAAGTTGCACGCTGACGTGTAATGGCCTATAGTGTCGAGCATCAAACAGTTTGTCCTTCGATTCGCTACAAGTTAGCGTGTTCTCGTACGTAACGTTCTTCTCACGCTCTTCTGCCGACTTCTCAAAGTCAACAAACTTCTGATCCTCACCAAAGTAATTCTCCTGAAATTGTCCGGAAAAAACAGATACTTTTAGCATTTACAATTGTCTGATATCTCCATAACAAATTACTTCATATCAAGAATCAGTACGCAATAATTTTTAAGATATAATCTTTCAAAACACAGATAAAACAATAAACTCTTAAACATAAATAAAGCATAAATGAAACTATAAACTCTTAAAACAGAACTAAAATAAAACAAAGCAAACATCTCACTTTGAGATGCAGAAAGTTTCTAACAAGTGACCCATATGCGTACGCCACTGACGGCCCAATCTCTATTTCAACGCTAATCAAGTCCGGCGCAAGAGAAGTAGGATTGAACTCCGACTCAGTGAGGACGATCTCATCCCCCCCCTGTGTGGAGACCCTCTTCCTGGGCCTCAGGGGACGCATGGGGGCGAGCAGGATGGGGAAGTCTAGAGGGTAGTCTTGGGGATTATCGGCTGATTTGAGTTGAGGCATTGGATGATATATGTATGTGATGCTGACAGCGGCTATAGGAGTTGTCCATACATCCACCCAACCAGCGCTGAATATAATAATGGTATCATGACAATATGTCTTGAGATTTTTGGTCTATGATACTACGTTTACCGACATTTTTGTGGTTATGATTATGATTATTTTAAGAATTACAGTTAGGGTAGAGTAAATGTCGATAGATAAAATATCTGTAGACGCAGTGTCATAAAGAAAGAAGTCTTAAAACGAATTGTCGTGAAACCATAATAATTAGATAGATAATATTACAACTAGATACAAAATTTCTAAATAAAGCAAAATAAAATATTTATAAATGCATTATCTTTCAGCACAATACATTTAACTTCACAATAAGACAATTTACTTCACTATAATACATTTACAATATACTTTAAAAAATCAAAAGTATTGAAAATATCATGTGGCAAGCAGTATAATAAAAATTTCAGCTAAGTCTTTGACATTGATAATACGGTAATCCAGACATTAAACTTAACCTTAACTAGAACTAATATTTTATAATAACACTGTCTCCCTGGAATCTGTCGTAATTACCTTGGCTGAAAAACTTTCCTCCACTTTCTATCAGCCTCTGCCCCTGCCACCCCCAGTGGGGGCTGAATGGACCCGTCCCTGTTGAGTAGCTTCATGTTTTCTGACATAGAGATGACGCAATGTCTACTTGTGTTCTGTTCTGGCAGATACATCTGAGCTCTGGCACTCTCAGCCTTGGTAAAAACAAACTGAATAAGGTATTTTAAAGAGTATACCAAATACATTATTATCTTGACTAAAAGATCCTGTCAATTCATTTAATAACCTTAACCCTAACTAACCCTAAGAATTAATAATCAGGGCGGAATTGTCAAAGTGGATCAGATTCTAAAAGTAGCCTAAATTTATCCTTGTAAAGCTTTAGAAAACTGAAATCAAAAGTTAAATAACTGAGTTTTTATTAAGTATTTACTGATGTAGAGACTGACCCTGATAAAAACTTTGAGAGGCACAGTTATAGGAAGATAGTCAGTAAATGGCAAACAGAATGACAGATCAAAAGTATCACCACAAACACCAAGATGAGCTGCAAACAACAAAAAATACTTTAAAAATATAACAACACGCTAAGCAATAATAATATATTTTATAGTAAATTAATATAATTCTTTAATCGCAGTACAATAGAAAATATAACCACTTCAGAACTGCTAAAACAATCACAACAAGTCAATACACTGGTAGGATTATTGATATAGGTTAAGTTTATGGATTACTGTATAATATGAACAATGTCTCAGACGTAGCTGTCAGTTTAAGAGCTTTACTAAAGGGTGCAACAAATTAGAGAAAGAGTGAGCTATCTGAGATTCAAACCTGGACCCGATGCAAACGAGTAAAGTACTATAACCGCTTCTCTCATGAGCCTTGACATATTATTTATATTCAACATATCATTGCGTTTCAACTCACGAATTAATTGTAATATACCCAATTTTAGCAACTGATTTCAACAAAACAAGTAAAGAACAGTCGTGTACTTCGCATTGCATTCATTATTATAAAGTTAATATCTTTTGCATTCCGCATTCACCTACTAGCAAAATATGTCATAGTATTTAAAGATCTCTCGTAACTTGATCATATATAGCAACCAGCATGATACTAAAGGGTGCAGCATATTAGCTAGATATTAAACTCTAGAACGTGTCAGTTCCAAGTCCAATTACAACATGTCAGTTCCAAGTCCAGTACTGTAATATTTCACCAACCAGCAACAAAGTCAAAAAGATAATATAAACGCAAACGTTTACATTATTAATTTATGGACAAAGTACCATAAAGTTACATTGTAAATAATTTCCATTAAGTTACTAATTTCTCAGCGATATTTATACACTGCTAAATAATTTCTATT
Organism: Oconnorella tubifera; assembly: GCA_034700105.1. Classification (NCBI taxonomy): domain Eukaryota; kingdom Metazoa; phylum Annelida; class Clitellata; order Enchytraeida; family Enchytraeidae; genus Oconnorella; species Oconnorella tubifera. Next base: position 41,489 of record JAQIXG010000144.1, read on the forward strand.
AAGTTGCTGAATAATTTCTAAATAATATTTATAAACTGTGTTAAACGCATTTATACAAATTAAAACAAATATTTAGATAATAAATCTGTAAATGACCGTTTTCTGGATTTTGTCCGAAGCAGTCGATCCAGTTATACTCATTTGTAACAGTTGCGAGTTCAAATTCTTTCAACACAGCGCAAACGTTGACAGTGTAAGGAATGAACTTTAGAATATCTGATCTAGCTTTACTAGACCAATCTTCTATTAAATCTAGAGTAGAAAAAATAACCATTCGAATAATAATAATAATTATAATAATACTAGTTGAGACATAACTTAGACAGTGCTATAATTTAAGACAAAATTCTATGTCTGAAGCCCTAATAAATGTCTAAAAGTAAGCAACTTGCAAAACAGTACAGTAGATTACTAAACTACGGGCAATATAAGGATTCAAACCTGAGACTGATTGATTACAAGTCACCGTCTCTAATCAATCAGCCGCACTGCTTTTGATTATAATGTTATAAATGCGATATACCCTAAATTAATACATTAATACAACTTATAATAATAAAACTTGTAATAATAAAAGCAATACACATTATTAGCTCAGATTAAAATCACCAAATGTAAATAACTGAAAACAGTTAAAAGATGAAAACAAATAAAATGATAAATGTTATCTACCAGCAAAGAAATACTTGTGTTGAAAGACAAGAGAACCAGACGTCTTACAAGCCGTTAAAGCGATCTTCCAATCCTGATGATCATTCCAATGCTTCGGATATTTTATTTCAACTGCAAACTGTCACAACATCATAAAGTTTTCTTATCACCTTTATCGTATAATTAGACAGCAATAAAACACACTACAATACATACACTAGGTTTGGTAATAATAATAATAATATAAATTTTTAAAAAGAACAAATTCGAGAGTCAAGATGCCAATCACAACAAAAACTGACCATGCTTTGTTGTAATATTGTTACATTATAATAATTAGCACTGGCTATTTTATGACATATTACAATGAACACTGATTACACTGTACAACGACTAAAAAAATTCAAGAAAGCCAATATATGCTTAATACCAATTCGACTATGCTGATTTCAGATCTGAAGTCCGTTTTTGC